>BMAW01059840.1:180674-273483 GCA_019974015.1 Nephila pilipes | reverse complement strand
ATATATATATATATATATATATATATATATATATATATATATATATAATTAAATAAAGAAACACACAGGCAAAAATATAGGAGAATTTGAATGGAGTAATGTGTGGGTTTTTTAAATAGTTTTTTGAATCATTTTAATAAGATTTAAATTTTATAGTAAAATAATTAATCAAATTACATAAATTTTACATTCTGACTCAACCTAAATTTCTAATGCTTGAATTTAAAAAATAATAATAATAAAAGTTTGCTGATACAAAAAGTAATCAGAAATCAACACAAATTTTTTTTAAAAAAAATTTGCATGCTTCCTTTCCTTTTTTTTTTTTTTTTTTTTTTTTTTTTTTTAGTTTAAAATTGTTTAAATGTATCTAATAAGTATGGTAAAAATATTTCTGTTATTGACAAAATAATAGATTACACACGACTTTAGCCTGATTTAATTTTTAAGAGCAGTATGCTTTAAGGATTCCATCTACCCGCCATTTTGATATCGTGGACTTTATGTTAATCCTACGGAATTTCCACTTTAATTCTCACATCTTTACTGTTTTATCTATTTGAATGCAATAAAGTGCATCCGAAAACGCAAAAGGTAATGAAGGCTTCAGCAGAATTACTTTTATCCTCTAATTCTTAAAAATATTTTTACTCTTATTGATTAATTTGTGATGTTTCCGGTTTTTAAAAATATTTTAAAATATTTCTGAGTATCGGAGGGGGAAAGTAATTCTACAGAAACATTGATTATTATTTACTCTTTCGGATGCACTTTATTGTATTCAAATAGATTAAATAATAAACATGTGAGAAACGCAGTCGAAATTCCATAGGATTAACATTAGGTTCTTAAATTCAAAATGACCAGTAGACGGGAGCAAATTTTAATTCTACATTTTCATCAGTATAATTTTAAACTTAAGAAATACAGTTTAAAACACGTTTTCTTAGTGCGTATATGTTACTCTCGATTACCCGTAAAAGAGTTTCCTCCCACTATTTTCTCAAGGCTCTGTTTATATATAATTTGAAAATGCACTTTAACTTAGTAATTAAATACACTACTTATTATTTATGAAATCGATCAAATAATAATAATGGAAAAAATACAAATTAGAAGCATGATGACAATCGTAAGGAAAAAAATAGCGAAATGTTTAGTTTCTTTACTAAATGTGTTTTTCTTTAAAATTCGTTTTACTAAGCAAAATTTTTCACTCAGTAACTATTTCGTTAGGTGAAAAGGATTAATACAATCAGGCCAGTGATTATGACTATAACTGGCTATACATAATTAAATGTAATCTACTTGAATATCTTTTTTTTTGCCTCGTGCTTTGAGCATCATGCTACAAAAAGTTATAAATTTATTGAATTGAATGTGATGTATTCATATCGTTTCAAGATAGATTTGACATGGCATCGAAGAATAATTTTCAAGTCTGAATTAGATTTGCATTAATTGTTAAAAGCACACTTCTCGAAATTTTCCTTCTCCTTTATTTCATTTTTCTGAAATATTAAACTTTATATTATATGAAAATAGTATTTTCTTTTTTAAAATAAAATTGAATTTACTTCAGGGGAAAAAAAAAGACAGGAACATTATGCCTCATTCTAAGCTAATACCAATGATGACATTGCTGGTAGTCACTCTCCTCAACTTTTATCAAGTTTCGAGGTTTCAGTTCTCTTTTAACAAGCAGAATCATTTTCCCTCATAACTGGGTCTTTGCAGAGAATCAGGACTCAAATATACAGTTCACTTTGAACATCGACGACAATGAAGTCGGGTTCATGACCATTCGCTATCGGCTATATGTACGTTGTTAAAAGCTGAAACATCTAATTGTTTAAGTCTATTCTTTTAACTTTTGAGATGCGTTCACTATATCACGGAAGAGTAATATATATGCACAATCTCCTGATATCTACTAAATCATTAGAAAATAAA
Organism: Nephila pilipes; assembly: GCA_019974015.1. Lineage (NCBI taxonomy): Eukaryota > Metazoa > Arthropoda > Arachnida > Araneae > Nephilidae > Nephila > Nephila pilipes. The sequence continues at coordinate 271,530 of BMAW01059840.1, read as the reverse complement.
TACACAAATATCTCAAGAGTGGCATTTTTATTCATTTTTTTAGTTCAAGATACATTACATCCACTTGTCACATGATCTCAGAAGGACGCAAATATTAATCTCAGAAATTGTTATAGTCTAATTAAATATGATCTGAACTAATATTATAAACTTGAGTTATGTATATGGCGTAATTTGCCATTTTATTATTTGCCGCGTAACAAACAAAAATATAGGTATTCAGGTAATCAATTTTTCATGCTTGGTCAAATAGACTCTGCATTTTATTTTGAGATATTATTAGGTGCAGAAAATTCTCAAAGTAAATAGGAGCTGTCCAAATTTTTGATTATATATATATATATATATATATATATATATATATATATATATATATATATATATATATATATATATATATATATATATCCAATTATAAAACAATTTCCGTATTAAATGTAAAAAAATAATTTTTAAAATTGTGTATGGGAAAATTATGACCTATGGATAGCAAACTAAATAATCGGAAGTTCATAATCTAAATGTTCGATACTCAGTCTATATCGATAAGACAACACAATTTTTAGGTACATTAAAAAGTTATCAAAATGTAACTTTGTCGAGGATATCTGAAAGGCTGAATTATTTTACTTTGAAGTTTTACCATACTTTGGCCCTATATCAATGTACCAAGTTTGAAAAATAGCAGTGATCCGAACGTCTAAGTTTGTCTTTTGCTTGTTTGTTAACGTCGCAATGAGAAGCAACACCAGGGCTATTGACAGAATGCCCAAGGGAACCAAGCTCATCCAAAGGGTTTATAGCTACAAACTGGGCCCCCTCCAGGAGATAATCACTCCTGCGCTCAGCCTTTATTGGCAAAAGGATTTTTTTTTTTTTTTTTTTTTTACAATTTTTTACAAGAAAGGGTAACAAATAACAGTACATGTTGCAGCAAAGAACAAAAGATAAAACATAATTCCTAAAATCAAAAGAAAAAAAAGCTAACTATTTTTCTACAGAGAGTGATGTCACATAGCTCTAATACTTAAAAAAAATTCACTTTTCATTTTTCTTTTCTTTCTTTTTTTTTGGAATGCATATCAATGTGTATTGACGTCTCGATTTCCTGGTAATAACGGAGGCTGATACTATGACTTACGTCGGCAGCCAACCTGTTGGAGACAGCTTCCGTTCAAATAACACTCACAAAAAGGAAAATTGAAAAATTTAGAAAGGAAGCACTAAACAAAATCATATACAGATGCACCAGAAACACAATTATAAACACTCAGGATATATACTGAAACAATTATGAAACTTATTAGGTAATTTTACAAGCCGTATGAATACAGAGTTTAAGCTTGGAAATGCAAATTAGGATTTTTATCACGGTTAAGCCAAATAGGTTTCGATTTAATAACAGGATATTTTAAATGAAAACTTGGTAAAGAGAGAGAAAACACGATGGCTATTGGCGACGGATCACGTGAGCTTCAGTCAAGTGACCAGGACGACACCTGAACTGGTACCTCCTTTCAAACTACCAACAACGCAGACTTGAAGCCTCGACAAAACTTGCACCAGACTCACTATTCGGTGGAGTCTTCAGTGGTGTCAGGCTCAGACAGAACACGATGGTAACACTGCCGGCCGCAAGTTTGTGACCATGACTCCCTACCTATTGCTTAGAGTGTAAAATAAACAAGAAAAGCATTTATTATGTAACAGAAAGAGTGAGTAGCGGAGTCGAGACGAACCTGAGGAGACAAATCACGAAAAACTTGAAAGTTCGTCTCCTCTTCTCACTATTAATCCTTCTTGTTAGATTAATATTAACAGCACGAACTTATTTTTAGAACTACTAATTCAAGTTTAGTTAACGTCGTACCTAGAAGCAACACGAGGCTGTAGGCGACGGACCTCAGTCAAGGACGAGGTCCACATACATGAATGCACCCCTCCTAACTTCCACACTACGCCAACGGGAGGACTGGAAACCAGTTACGTGCAATGCTGGCTGTATGTGGGTCTTTAACGACCAATGATCGAACTCGCGACTGAACGAAAAAGCCGGCATGAATCTGAAACCATGACCAGTAGGCTACAGGCCACTTCTGCTTAAGAAGGAATATCAAATTATATTAAGAAAATAATGCTGCACATTACATTTCGAGAAATACGTGTGATTAATTTCTCGCTGTGCTTATAACATAAGCACAAGTTGCAAGATAGGATTTTTTTGGAGATAAAAAAAATATTTTAAAGTATTTTTCTTGTGTAACCTTTTATTGTATTTCTAATAAAGAACTGTAATTATTCCACATGGCAGCTCAAATTGATTATCATTTTGACATCATTGGGTTATTGAAAAATCCTTCAGTAAACGGTGTTTCTGTAGCCAATGGCGAATTCAAATTTCGATAAAACAGTTTTTTTTTAAAAAAAAAAAAAAAAATAATTATGTTACTATTATGATGTTGAGTGAACTCAAATATCTACATATTTTCGCAAAAAATAAATTAAATAAATATTCAGGTGTGAAACTTAAAGGTTATGATTTCGACTTACGATGTTTGAGTAGTGGATTCAACTCAAATTCAAAGACCCATTTTAAAGAGAGTGCTACATGTTTAACGAAATTGGTTCATAGCGCTGAGAACAAAAGTATTATAAGTTGAAAAGAATGTGAAATACTAACTTGGGTGTCGTTTGACTGTGATTCAGAATTACGATGTGTCTGTCCGTTGCCTCCAACTTTCAAAACCGGACCGAAAAATCATTCTGAGAAAGGATGCTTTCTGTCTGATCTTGAAGCGCGTATGGACTTCATGATTGGTGTTCCCAACTAAAACATTTGTCTACTTTTAAGAATTCGCTTTTATTTATCCGTATTTACATAAATTCAAAGATATACACTCAAAGATTGATTGAAGTACATAGATAAGTCAGAGGCTTAAAATTCCTTAATATACACTAAAATAATCAACTCCTATTTGTTTGTATATATTTTTCTCTATGTTCTATTCCTCTCTCTTTATATATATATATATATATATATATATATATATATATATATATATATATATATATGATATATATATATATATATATATATATATATATATATATATATATATATATATATAAAAGAGAGGAGAATAGAAAGAGAATCAGGGAGAGGGAAGTCTAGGAGCGTACTCAGAAAATAATTTTAGGGTGTTCATATCGTCATTGTCATTACAGAAGCAATTTTTTAGTTTAGAATTGTCACTTGGTAAAAAATAAATAAGACGCTGTTTCATTACTATTTCTTCAATTTAAAACTAATCAAGTATCGATATAATTTTATCAAGTTATTAAAATTTAAAAAATAAAGATCCCTTAAGAAAAATAACTAAGATATGGATTTTTTTTTTTCTTTTTTTTTTATTCTTAGGGGGTGCATTTCTTAGAGATGCACCCCCTCTTTTCGTCTACAAACACTGAACCAGAAGCACTCTTTGAAAGACAGTAAAAGCTTTTCTATTCTTTTCTCAGGAATCGGCTTAGTTGAAATTCTTTTTCTCTTCGTGATGAAAAAAGAATTTAAGCTTGAGGAGAAAAAAAAAGTTCTTATGTTTAAAAAAATTTACTATATCAATCTATCTACACACATACACGTTTCTCTCTCTCTCTCCTTATATATATATATATATATATATATATATATATATATATATATATATATATATATATATATATATATATATATATATATATATATGACGATTTTTATGTTATTCAACAAAAAAGAATGGAGATTTTTATAACTGAAAAATCGTAAAAATATTTGAATATTTTTCAAACGTATTTTGAAAAATGTGTTTTTTTTAAAAAAATTTATTCATTGTATTTATTATTATTATTTTTACAAATTCACCTATCCATAATGTGCTCAACAAATTTCAGTCCTTAAATGTATACGAAATCTGCACATATTTTACGGAAAAAAAAAAAAAATTCATGTGAAAAAAAAGCTTAGAAGAGAGAGAGAGAGAGATGGTAAAACGAAATAAAGTACACACTTATCAGTAATTAATCTAAATCAGGGAAATCGTCATCCTGCACATTTCACAGTATATAAGACTCCTCTAAGTGAGTGTGCCAAAGAAACTGATTTAAAAATAATTTGTGATAAGTCCAGCGAAGGTGTGAACAGCCATTAGATAAGTGTGAAGTTAGAAGACGCTGCAACTAATGTTTCTTTCTAAGAATCTATACGTGTAATTAATTAATATTGAACAAAAAACATATATTTCTGATATTACGTGTGACAGAATAATGAAGAAAAAAGATTGGTTAATTGTTAAAGAGACGAATGTTTGAGTATTTGTATGTTCCAGTACATTTTCTGAAGTCTGGAGGCGATTCAAACTTAAGCTGGAAAGTTGCTAGTTTTTTGGCTAACTCAAATCGAGTCTTGAATTCGAATTTTGCCGAATATTGAGGCTGGTGCAAGTTAATCGAAACTGACCTTCGAAGTCATTTTGTGGTATTGGGCCGTAGTAGCTTGATTGTTAGAGTGATGGTTTTATAATTGATGGATTGCAAGGTCCAAAGATCACCGTGTAGGGGGGAGGATGTACGTTCAACCTGTTTGACTCGAAATGATTTCGTCGGCATGGATGTGGAAAACGGGAGGTTTACTCATATATCCCCCCCCCCCATTCCCATTATTTGATCATGATTAAAAATTCCGAGGTCCGTCGTCAATAGCCCCTTGTTCATTCTATAGCGTAACGTTAATAAACCAAACACCCTAAAATTCACTAAACATGTTATAGAAGTTAGGAGAGAGAAGTATCAAATTATATATATAGATATCGGTTTATTCAATTGATCGTGATTCAGAATTATGAGATTCGCTGCCAATAGCCTTCGAGTAGTTTCAGAACTTAATTTAAATTAAGTGAATCAAGACGCTTGAAATACTATGTGTAATGAATGTACAACACATGCACAGATAGTTCACAATAAATATCCTATATAAGCACATTGTATAAATCCTTTCCGATACTATCGAATATCGTCCTTACGGAGAAGCAGGATTATTTGCTTGGGGTGGTATCAAGTAACTCTTGCACGTACTTCCCATATTCTCAACTGTTATATTATCACATATCAAATTTATAGAAATAGAATTTAAATCAATGCACATGGCCTTTTCAGGGTGAATTCAGTTGAGAATTTTTATTATTGGTAACTTAATTTTATTCACATCTTAGCCTTAAAATGTATGGAATCTATACAGATGGAAAAAATTAATAAAATTAGTAAATAGATGAAAATATCTTCCATTTTATGACAATAGTTCAGTCAGAGATGAAAATGAAATCAGGCGTGGTCTCTAGGTTATTTTCTCCAAGTGTTAGAGAACGGAACCCAAATTCAAAATCATCTTCATGTTGAAAAGTATCTTATTCATATCACTTCACGAAGTAAGAAAAAAATTCATTGTAATACATATTCTTTTTAATGTAAGCCATAAGTGTTCACTCATTCAATTTCCTTGGACTATATTGAAATAACACTAGGTGTTCTAGATCACACTTAAAATATACTATAATTAATAATATCTAATGACCAAAACAAAGCGTACAATATGTATTTCATATATTCATAAGTAATTTAAACTTCATTAATCCTTGAATTTCTTATTATAAAGATAAAAGGCAAAATAGCAACTTGAAGTAAGTGAGGGGTTTGATATTGTTTTTGTTCGACTACTTTGATATTTGGTTTGATGGAAGTAATTGCAATTACATTAGTGACTTCTCAAGACATTCTTCGGATATTTTAGTTCTAGTTTTATCCTTCTTTTGTGCTTTAAACTTAAAAACAGCTGCACAATTGTACAAGAAGAGGCCTCCAAACAACGAGGACATAAAAAGTATTGTGAAATGAGGGATATTTTTCTCTGGGAAAATATGTATTTTATTATTATATGAAATTATTTTTCTTTCTAAAGTTAAACGTAAAAACATACTTCAATGAAATTTGAAAATCGGTAAATAACATGTTTACGTCGATAGAAAATAATTTCAAATAGTTCACAAAGAAAGAGGATTTTTCCAGACATCTTGAAACTGGTTCTCAGATTTTTGAACCGAAGGGAAAATTAAGGTTCTATATTTTTTTTATTTTTCCCAAAACCGTGTTTAAGGAATGTGTAGACATACATAAAATTATTCGATTTAATCCATCTAAAATGTTTTTTCCATAAATTCTTCTAATATAATGTGCAGTAATATTTCATCATAAGTAAATTTGGGTACATAATTTGAATGTATTTCCTTTTACTCTAACATATCCAACTTATTTACCTGCTATGGCCGAGGCTCCACTAGTATCTTTCCATATATAATCACAATGGGCAGATAGAAGAGTTTTAACCTTTTTTTACTCTACTTTACATTAAAATCCTAATTTATTTGAGTCTTTTAATCGAACTAAAGAATTTATTTAGTCAGAGATATTAAAACTGTCACCAATACCTTTAGTAAAAATTACTATTTGAGCAGTATTGCAATATCCATGTTTCCTCCTATCGCCAAAAATATAAAATATGAAATTAGCAATTTGACTCTTCAATCATTTTCGACAGACTTTCCCTATTTCATAAATTCGCCTGACTACAGTCAAGTGAGGTCAATTGATTTTAGAAGAATCTCCTTTAATGCCACTGTATCTATCTATGTATATCAGTAAACCCATTACCTGCAAAAGGGATTTATTATTATTATTATTATATCTCCAACGAGGTTTGTGATCACCTAACAGGCTTACACTTTAGGCTGGAAGGTTTTTAAATCTTCGCTGAGACGATATTTTTCGAGTTCTACTTTTTGGCCCGATATTTTTAATTTCGCAGCATAATTTTGGATATAACACCTTTTCAAATAATAGTATTTGAAATAAGAAACTTCGTTAGACGCTAATAATTACAAAGAAATATCTACTCCTATGGGCAAATTTTGAGTAAATGTATAGAAGCAGGTTTACTGTAGAAATAGAGAAAGAAAGAAATATATACAATCATTTAAGAATGATTTCCAAAGATTAAGTTGAGAAAGAAAATCGTCGCTTAGAAATGAATAATATTACGTTTGTAATATTGTTAATGGTATTTTTACTTGCGTTTTCAGAATGTTTTTAAATATAGGAAATTTTGCGGCCCACGGGTTGTTGATTGAATAACCTTTTTAAATTATCAAGCCTATAAATTTGATCGGCTTAATAATTTGTTATTAAATCAATAAGAAATAAATAGTAAAATAATAAAAGGATGTTGAATTATGATTAAAGGGAAAATTGAGCAGTTACTGAATATTTCTACATTTTAGAGAGAGTACGATAAAAAGTAGTTTCATAAACATGCTAACTTACATTAGATATTTTTCTATAACAAAAAGCTCTGCACCTGTGTTTTATGTTCATAAACATTTGACGAAGATATAGCCTTGACACTAAAATTAAAATTTTTAGTATTAATTATTCATATGTAGACGTGTATTATTTCTTTCAACCACTCGATAACTTGCCCTATTTTATATTTCGTTTAATTTTAATGCAATATTAATCATTAAATTTAATCTTTCTCAACAGAGGGGTTTCCGAAATTAACAAAGTTAGAAATATTACAAGACATAAACTAATAAGGTGCAACTCTCAAATTCTTCATTTTTTTCTCATAAAAAAGCAGTAAGTTGCGATACCTGTTTTTTTTTTTATTTGACTAGAGTTTGAGAATGCCAAAAAGAATATAATTTCCCGTTATTCTTTATGTAAACAGAAATCGCAAAATCTGTGGCATCCCAAACGTTTGGATGCTTATATGTACATAATGATTCGTTCGCATGTTGTATTAATTCTCCTTACATTTTGATGATAAACTTCATTTAGGTTTCTTGAGGGTGACATACTTCTTAAACTTCAAAATTTGAAATATTTAAGTATTGCTATTACTTAAATAAGAATAAGAAATGATCTCTTATAGTTATTTTCAAAATATATGTATGAAATTAAATGCAAGAAGATCAAATGATGAAGAAATTTTTTGTATCTTATAAAAATATACGCGTATCAACTTTCTATCGCAATAAATTTGCATTAAAAATATAAACACGGTATTAATTTCTCTCTGGTGAGCGTTTTTACTTTTGAAATTATATTTTATCTTAAATATTATTCTTTTACTAAATAACAAAATAGGAAACTCAATCTTTATGCAGCGAAAATTCGTAAACAAATATGAGTAACAATTTGATGTTCTCGACAATGATTGATTACAAGATTAAAACATGAAGATAAATTCGTCCCGATACCTTGACGAAATTTAATTTTACGGAAACAATCTTATATTATAAAAGATATTTTCCCTTTACGTGATATCTAAAAGATATTACCCTTTTACGTGATATCTAAAAGATGTTTCCCTAAGACAGAAAAGGACACTTAACTTTAAAATTTCAAAGTGAAAATTTAAGTATTAACCACAAAAGGTTTCTTATTAAAATGCAAAAATGTAACATTTTGAATTGAAGCGAAAATAGCTTAGATTTTATTAGATAATATCTGTATCGATTCATTACCAGTTAATGATCATGAGTTACCATGGCAACATGAAAGAAAAAATCTTAAGATGTTATGAGACCCTTCCATGTAAATGTCATATGATTTATGCATATAGTTGTTCAGAAATTATATTTTTTGACCGGAATTCTACCCAACACATGATTAAATGAAGCTATAATTTAAAAGAAGAAGTCATTATTGCTGTTTAAACAGGAAGGTTACTTAGTGAAATTTTAAAAAAAAATCCTTTCCCCCCCCCTTCAGATATTAAAAATAAAACCTTCGAGTACGTGAACTGTTTGAATATCTCCGAAAGGGTTAGTATGGTTCTGAGACCCGCGTTACTCAACAATATCAACCCTTGTATATCATATATCCCACCTTTTATATCACTATCCCACCTTTTCCGGAAACGAAAATTACACTGTAGCTACAGTAGCACCGGGATTAAGGTGACCCTGATTACCCGTATGTTGGTAGCACGCGTCGTGGCATTTCACCGCTGAAAAGTTCGATAAATAAAACCGCGCGAGGCGTGGTGCGAATCGATATTGAAGTTCGAGTCCCTCGATTGAATGGGGCGGTTTCCCTTTCTCATTCCGCCTCGGAGAAAATGAAAAGTGAAATTGATTGCGCCCCAACTCCCCTTTCGTGGAATTCCATTACGGAAGAAAGAAGGAACCACTACAAGCTTGGTTCGCAAGCTGATTCGGCTCCGAAATGCGGACTTTCAAACTATTGCGATAAGAAATTGCAGGAAATGCCTTTTGAAAACTCCATGAAAGATATCATAAAAATATATAAGTATTCGTTTAATATTCTACGTAGCAAAATGAAAGTTATGATAGCGAGTAACTTACAGATAGTCGAACAATCAGCTTGCATGATTTTTTAAAGCTAATGAAAAGCTAATTCATGTTTAAGTTGCGCCTCGAATCTTTGGTTCAATTTCTAGTCGTATTTAGGTAAAAAGAAAAAGGATTTAAAATAATTATGATATGAAAAAAGTCACATTTAATCCTCACAGTTTATATATATATATATATATATATATATATATATTTGAATACTAAATTATAAATCAAATCATGACACAAATGATGGGAAAATGAAAGCTAGTTATTTTATCAAAAGCCTAATTTTAATTAGTTATAAAGGACTTAAGCAAAATGGGTCGTGATTAATTATTTTAAAAGCAAATAAGACAAGTTCATATAATTATATTATTTTACTTTTCTAAGGAAAAGCGATTAACAGGATAATGGAACTCAAATTAGATAAAGGAAAACCTTGGTGTGTAAACAAGTTACAAGTTTTATACTATTTTCTTAGATGTTTTCTTATTTAAATACAATTTCTTCCTCATTTCACACGATTGAATGACCTTTGAAAGTCAACCGGTCTTATAGTTGTCAATTCTTATTAGAAATGTAAATATGTGAGCTTCAACAATTTCATTGGCATCCTAGCTTATAAATATATAATTCATTTTCTATCACTCCCCTTTTACGTCTTAATATCAATTTAAATTCGGAGGCATTTATAATTTCTTCAATTCTCTTTAGTTTTCGTATTCTCTTTTCACACTTCTTTTTTCAAATATTAATCATAAAAATACAGTAAATTTCTACTTTTTAATATCAGGCCTAATATATAAAAGGACCAACAAATGGAAAAAGGAATACATACCGAGAGAAAAGATAAACGATTTTTCAACCCAAAAAAATTATTCAAAATTTCCTTTACGGGTAAACTATTAGATCAAAGTTATTTACATAAATGTTACGAAAAGTTTTTTTTTTCTTCTGTATTAATTTACCTGGTTGTAAAAGCTATTCTTGGTTAATAAACTTGGCTTAACCGTTTTCGTGATTCAAAGGAAATCATTTGATGAATATCTAGTATGATATGAAGATATTAAACGTGTTTGAAGATTGAAAAGTTATAGAGTGTCAAAAAAAAAAAAAAAAAAGAAAGAAAGAAAGAAAGATAGAGAAAGAGAAAAGAATCCCAAATTATATTTGGGATCACATGAAAACTGATTTGTAAGCAAAAATAAATGTGTGTGTGTGTAATCAAAAGCAGCTCTTTTTTCCGGTACTTTTTAAAATCTCTCACCGACAGCTGTATTACTTGAAATGTATTTGAAAATTGGATTATTGAAGGGTGCAGATCTTTTAGAGGTAAAGATTAGTCTTATTTATATTGATCATTAGAATGTTGAGGATTATTTTAATGTGCAGATACGGCAATGCAGAACATTCAAACAATGATTAAATTTTTTTAGAAATATGAATATCTATTTTCAAACAACACTGATTAATGTAGTGTCATATGTACTGTCAAAATTAGTTTCAATAAGTGATTCAACTACCATAAATGTTATCAATCATGATATCTGAAATCTCCTAACGATATGTAACTAGGTTAAAACAGGATCAAAATGTCAGTCTTAAGATAGTTTAATTGGTTCCAGTTCACGCTGTTCGCCATTGGTAACAATGGCAATTTATCCCCCGATTTCACTATAAAGGTCCTTGTCTATTGATTCTCGCCACACCTTTCACAAAAGAACTTACGAAACTCAGCCTTTTTTCCATTCTCATTTCCTAGAGAAGAACCATAAACAAACTTCTCTTGTCAATGTCACCCGGCCGTCGCAACAGTAACTCAAATCACTTCCAGCCTCAGAGTAAGATAAGATTGCATGATCGCCATTTGAATGGGAGCGTACCAGCCGTGTCCTTTAGATCAAGCTGGACGTCTCACACATACAATCGACGTGCTTCGGTACTTTGTTTTCGATTTTTGATTGTTATTATTACTTCTTTTCGACCACTGTTGATGTAATCTTCAGGACTGGCCCATTGTTCTGGCGGCGGTGTTTCGCAACGAATTTTGCCTTCGGGGGTTTAAGGAAGTTGGGACGCGTGCCCTGAGGGCCAGAAACGCGAAGTAGGACAGATCTCAAGTTCAAGACAACGTTTCAAAGGGTGATTGCTTTTATTTATATGTGCGTGCGGCGTGGACATATCGAAAGGTTTAAAGGCCAAACTGAGTTGCGTGTCTGCTAAGCCAGCGTTTTGTATCGAGTGTATCTAATGGCGCAAGTCTTGTTTCGCATGTTATCGGCAATAAAACTTTCTGTGCTCCTCGGAAATCAACCGAATGTTTGTGTTTAAGATTCCAGTTTTTGGAACTCTTTTAAGATGTTGAAACAAGCCTAAGCATCTGTACAAATAGTTTGTTTCAATAATTTATTGTCCGAGGAAATAATTAGATGCCGCAACAGGATAAGATAGATATTGTTTAGCATTCAGCTTTTTTTTTTTTTTTTTTTTTTTTTTTTTTGCATACACGCCATTCTTTATAGGGAAAATTGTACTCTAAACAATAATTTAAAATCCAGCAAATGTTTTTGGGTTTGGGGATATTCATTAATCACAAACTATTCATCATCATATAGGTTTTGCAATGCTTAGAATTAATTTTTCATAACATTTGAATCATTTAAATATAAAGTTTTATTTGATTTTCTGCCTTTTTATTCACATTTTAAATTGTTACTTGGCCATTATAATTGCTAATTATAATAATAATTATGAAACCCTTCAAAAAGTATTTTTATTGATAGCGACTAATTTTTCTGAAAAAAATTATTTTACCTTTCGAACTCTCCTAGTCTTGTCAAGTTTGTTATACAAGTCAATATTGTTCTAGAAAGTAGATCTAGATACATTAGTTTGATCCTAATGCATTTTTTAAACAACGAATTGGAATTAAAATTTAATGTATCTGTTAAAAACTCTGGCAACTAAATTGTCCCAATATAGACTCATTTACTAGTATTTGCGGATATTACAGAGCATTTTCCTTAAAGTATATTCAATCACTACTAGCTCTGAGTAGATAATTATTTCTATCTGGGGCTATAAATTAAATGAAGTCAATGTGTTGTTTTCTAAATGTGTTAAAAAGCCATGTGAGAGTTTTTATAGTATTATTTCAGATAAACATGTAACGGTTGTCCGCTATTATTTGGCTCTTGGACCATAATTCAATTTGATATTTTAAATTTTAAGTGAGAAGAAACAATCTAAGGAGACTAATCAGGCGAAGTTATTTATTATCAATGACTAGAAATTGAAATGCTCTATTCGGTTCTCAATCTAGCAAACCAATCTAATTATAATTGAAATTAAGTTACTTTACCGAGACCTCTTAGTTCCAATCGCTTAACAGTCCTTTATGATCAACACAAGTCAAGTTGTCACACCGCATAGTAACAGTCCTCTATATCACTTCTAAATTTCCCCTTACTTATATGTATCATATCAGAAACTTGACTTTATTTCGAATTACATTTAATTAACATAGCCATGTTTAATTTGGGTTGGGAAGAAACTGATATTTTATGCAATCAATCTCAATAAAAATCCACAAGGTTAGTGAAAAGAAAATCGCGAATAATCCAACGTCACAGATATAATTCATTATTCATATTTTTAGCGGTATTAATTGGTTGTCGTCCTTTAAATAAAGAATTCCTGCCTGATGGTTTTAAATACCATTCCCCAAAAAAATCAAATTTTTTAGTTCATTGAAAAGAAATCTACACAGAAATCTATCAATCAATTTCTACATTTTAAGAAGAGCATTGCCTTTTCTTTTTATCATGTATACAAACATGAGTAAACTTGGAAATACAATGATCTTGTTACTACAATGCATTTACATTTAAATACTTTTCTCCTGTACAAATAATATTTTAACAAAACAGTAAAATCACTAAAATGGTTAATGTACGAACCATATTGCTTCAAATATGCACTTTATTTTCTTGTATGATTTTGAAGAACGCAAGAGAGAGAGAAGTGGTGTATAATCATATCATAATATAAGTCATATATATATATTCTCATTCAAAATCAGTACCTACAATCACTTATTAAAGGCTTGATTGTTTTGCTGAAAAAAAAGATAACATATTTAAAATAAATCTTATATTTTTAAAATTCTCTTTGCGGTAATTAGAAAGCACTTTCTCGTATCTGGTTATACCTCTTCATATATCTAAGAATTCAATTATATTTTAAAATGCATAACACTCAAACTGAGTCAAAACTTTTCCTTCTGCCTTGTCTGATTGTTATAAGATAAATTTTTTTTAAAAAAACTGAATGTTTTAACAGCTACAGAATGTGTGTGCTACCAATTTAGATAATTCATTTTCGTTGAAAAACTAAATGAGTTTGTAGCAAATATTTACATATTAGACTAAATAAAAAAGGCAATAACATACACGGGAGAAGAATTTATTGTTAAAGAATAAAAAATATATGATTAAAATACAAATTCCACACTCGACTATGGCATAAAAAGAACTGTATTCGTTCAGTTATAGAGCTTACAACGAAATGCCAGAAGTCATGGGTTAGGTATATCTAAATATTCAAGGCAGTAGCATCACGATAGAAATGCACAAATCAGCAGATCATTATCAAGGCTTTCGTTTGTATTCAAGTGATTCTTGTGAAAAAAATTTGATGTAATTATGGCCGCACGACAAGAATTAACAGACATTAAACGTGGAGCGCTAATTGGTTTTAGTTGAATGGGGTATTCATTCAGTTTCAAAAATTGTTAGGAATGCCATTAATCTTCGACACACAGTGTCAAGATTGAACCAAGAATATAAAATTTCTGGCATTACCTCCCAATATGGACCAATCGCGTCTTCTTAATGACCTAGACAGCTACGTCTATGTAGAGTAGTCAGTGTTACAACATTTTGTCAAATAATAGCAACAATCAAAGTGAGAAGTACACTGGACGTGTCTATCAGGACTATACAAGGAAATTCGGTATTGATGGGATGTAACAGAAAAATGGCTTGTGTGCCCTCTCTAACAACACTCATTCGGCTTTAACACTTCTGCTAAGTGATAATATCATTTGGATTCTAGATGACTAGAAAAACCATTGCTGGTTCAGTCACTGTTCCAGTTGTTAAAAGCTGATGGTAGTATAGGAGGGAAGTGCAACCCCACGAGGCCATGGACCGAAGTTGTCAACAAGGCACTCTATGCAAGCTGGTGGATATTCAGTTATGGCGTGGGTAGATTTTGTATGACATGGACTGGGTTCTTTGGTCAAATTTAATCAATCATTGACTGGAAAAGATTATGTTCAGCTATTTGAAAATCATTTGAAGTTATTTAAGGATTATATATCCAGACGAGAATGGAATTTCTGAGGATAACAATGCGCCATTTCCCCGGGTCAAAATCATTCGTGATTGATATGAAGGACATGTGGGCGAATCCAGCTAATGATTTGGTGAGCTAGATCACCAGGCATGAATCCCTTTAAAAATATAAGGGTCAGGATCAAAAGGTCAACTAGAGCACAAACTCCTGCACCGGCAACACTTTCGCAATTATGGACAGCTGTAGCGGCAGAGCAGAGCTGAATATTTCTATAGAGATCTTCTGACGGCTTGTTGAGTCAATGACACGTCAAATAGCCGCTCTTCGCTGTACAAAAGAACATGATATTAGGAAATATCCCATGACTTTTGACATTTCAGGGCATTTTGATGGTAAATTAATATTGCATGTCTTTGTCAAAATTCCGTCACAGTACAGTCAGGTGTAATATAGTAATATACTGAATGCAAACATTTTACAGAGGTGGTTAGCATGTAGAGGTCTCTCTTTTATAGAATAGAATGTTCTTATTCAATGAACAGAAAACGAGATGCACCGTATCTTTGAAAATCAGGTCAGTTTATGGAAGTGGTCAATTTTGGAGACTACCATGTTTGAAAATTCAGATAAAATATTTAATGACAGGTACATTTAAACATTTAGCATTTAATGACTTTAATTAATTTATTTGCATACATATGTTTAATTCAGGAAAATGTTGATAACGTGTTCGAAAAACTCTTGCAGATTTTAACTTACATTCTATTTATTTAATGAGAATAATTTATGTAAACATATACGTAAAATTCAAGAATTTTGAAACATTTTAAAAAAAAAACATTTTGATTTTAAGTATTTTTTTTTATCAGATTTGAAAAAAAAACAAAAAACAAAATGAAATAATTCTCAATGACATTTAACGTAAAAGGGAACCAGTTTTTTATTCGTTTTACAAATATTTATAGCATGAGCTTTACAAATGCTTTTTCCTGCATAGTTCACAAGGATAAAAATATCTTAATTGTAGACATTTTCAGAAGAAAATCAAACTTTTTTTTTTCATTCCGCCCCCCCCCCCGAAAAAAAAGTATTTTTCCTGATTTGTACACGAGCTGTGAACTTATTTTAGAGAAACCAACATCCTAACACGAAGTGAATGAAATAAAAACAAGCTAAAATGAGTCCAAAGATAAATTTACAAATTCTATCTTTTTTTTTTTTTTTTTTCCTTGTCTGATTTGTATGATGTAAGTATGGTCTATTTTGCGCTGAAAAATTCTTTCTGAAAGCATTACTTCCATGGCTTCCGAGATTCGAGGTATAAATAAATCATATTCAAACTCTTTTCTGGCGAATTTTTATATATCACTCGTCATTACAATAACAACTCAAGTATTCGAGATCGTCGGAGATTATTCACAAACTAAATCGGTTTAGAAAACTCTATTTGCAAATACTTTTCTTTTTGTATTGATCACAGAGACTTAAGTACATTATTAATCAAAACATGTACACCAAAAAGTGTACTTACTCGCATCTTATTTCAGAACTCTAGTTTATGGTGTGAACACGTTTAGCATCAATTAGTTCTTGGAGCTAGAGTTTTTTGCTTATCTAGGAATTCTAAAATAAAAGTTTTCCCCCCCTTCAGAATAGGGGGGGGAGTAGCTGAAGTTATATGAATTAATATTAAACTTACGAGTAATTTCTCCTCCTTTTATACAAAGATTAATTATGACGTAGGCAATAAAGTTAGGTCATTACTGTTATAAAATATGTTCTGAATATATTTTATTTTGTGTCGGAATTTGAAAAAGTTTTTCAAACTGAGTGATCACTTAAGAAAATTTTTTAATTTATTTGCGGTACAACGTTGCCACATATTACGAACCTCGATGCAATATAAAAGAAAAGTTAAGCGAACTTATAAATATATTTATTACTTATAAATACATGTTAAAGATACTCCTCTCTTTCTTTTATCACTCAAAAATGCTCTTCAAAGTATCAAAATTCAGTGTTCTCACTTTAGAATAGTGTGAAAATTTAAAAGGTTGGTTACCAGCTCAAGTGAGACCTCGTTACTTGACGGAGGTTCAAAATGACTATGTCTGACACCTATAGCCCTCGTATTGTTTCTAAGAGCGACGTTAATAAAAAATCAATCTATATATATCATTTTTATTAATATTCTGTTCTTATAATTTAAATTAACAGCAAAGAAGTATTATTTCGATAATTATCTTAGAAAAATAATCATTGTGATACAGAATTTTACATAAAAAGTTAGGTGCATTTTGAATTTGTCTTATTTATATCATATAAAAGTATTTAATGACTGCGAAAACATACTGAAAATATTATATAATTGATCCATTTGGAAAAAAAAAAATATTGAGCAAATGTAGGATTTTTAACTCTACCTTATAGTAGTTGAAAGGTATACGAGTATGTTAAGACTTAATTCTTGGAATCGTATTCAAACAATTCCTTTCTTTTTTGATTTTACAGCTGAGAATTTTCTTTCAGTATTGAGCTTCATGAGAAACAAATGCCAATTAATTTAGTTCATATTCTTTCAGTAGCGCAGTGACTGAATACTAACAATAAATGCTAGGAAAAAAAATATACGAAAAAAAAATTACTTCAAGCACATCGAGTTTACGCAGAACTCGTTTAAATGCGTTTGAAAGATAAAGTTTGGATTACTTTACATTGTCTGAAAGGGGAAAAAAGTTCGAAGACTTTAAAATTTTTAACGACCGGAAATCCATTATATACACACATTAAAAAAAAAGTGAAGGTTATTTTTAAACGATGCTTTTTCCAGCGAACTTCAGAAAAGATGAAATGTAGAAAAATATACCAATTAAAGTAAAAATTCCAAATCAAAACAAACTTACATGCACAGCAATTAGGAGCTTAAATGATGAAATCTGACATTTAAAACAGAGTTTCATCAAGCGTAATACATATGTATCAACCGAATGGTCTGAAGAATAAAAAATTATGGAGCTAAATTTTAGTAAATAAAAAAAATCAACTAATCATAAATACTTTTAAAGCATTAAACTACAGAAAACTATTAAAATCAAAATTTCAGGAACAAATCGTTAATGGTAAAGCAAAGATTTGAATTTAAGGAGGAATACATTTTTCTTTCTTTTCTTTGACAGCAATTCACGGAATTGTTAAAAATTTCGAAGTAATTTAGTACTACACAAGATAATGGATATATAATCTTCAAACCATATTTTTATTTCCCTTCTTTCCCCAGCCCCCGAGTATTTCAGCATCTTTTTTTTCTTTCATGAAACAGTTTCTTCTAGCAAGCAAACATTTTATTTAATTTGCATGTTCCATAATATTTTAAAATAAAAATTTTGCATATGATCTCTTGAAATAATTTTGAATGTTATATTTTTATATATGATATTCCTAACTAGAAATCCTTTCCCCCCCTTCAGTCATTCTTTCTTTTATTGGTTGCGATTAACCGCCATGTTTTTTTGTTGTTGTTGGCTTCTATTTTTCAATTATTTTCCAATATATATGACTTAATTAATAGAGTGAGCTCAAATGTGAGATCTCTAGACAACTAAGATCTTCAAAATGTTTTTGCAGATTGGCGAAAGAAAATATTAACAGGAAAATAGATTTAATTCTTTTTAAATATCGACTCTTCACATTTTCTTCTAATCAGTTAACATAAATAGTTTATAATTTAAACTGATAGAGCTCAAAGGCTTACTTTCGTAACACTTTTGAAATAAAATAAAACAATTAAAAATGAAGTATGCAAATAAATAAAAAGCCAGAGCTTGTAAAATTGTATGTCACATTCAGATTTGTAAGATTTGTTGATTTTTCCAAGCGTTGTACGTTTCAATCATTTCTGAATAATAATATTATTTCATTACAAATAAATTCCTAAGTCCATATAGAAAGAATAATATTATAACAAAGCCTTTTCTATGGAGTTTTGAACAAAACAGTTCGATGATTGTGATTCATTTCACCAGATAACATTAATTATTAAACTGAATTATTTTCTTATTTTCACATAAAATGCTTAATTTTTTTTTTATTTGGTATGTTAAATTATTTAAAAGCTTCAGATTAATAACTAATACAGTAAAAACAGTGACTACATTCTATCAAGCGTGTTTTTGAGATGGATCTAATTTTAATATGCCTCTCTTGTACACTTGCAACCCCGAACAGGTGTCTTCTAAGAAATTCTAAAAAGATATAGTTCGCTGGCGGAGGTTTCCGGGCGACTGTGAAACTAAATTCCAAAAGCATCTGGATCGATAGCCGAATCACCTCCACTGCGATCACTAATTGGAAACCAACACCTCCAGCCATAGCATCGCGATCACCCCCCACACACACCTTACCCCTTTTAGCTCCGCCTACGACACGCGAATATCGTCTGCCATGCCTTTTCTCTCTTGTCTTTTTTATTACCATCGCTTCACACGGTGTCAGCGCGCGGGGGTGTGTCCACGTGCGCACATGCCGTAGTTCCCCGCGGCGAGAAGTCAATGGGGAGACCACGTATAAATCTTGTATTCCCTTCAACCCCCATTCAACGGCAGCTTTTTGGTTCGGGAACAGTCATTAGCGATTTGTGCACGGTAATGTAGCGTTAGATTGTTTTCCTGAAATAATAATAAAAAAAAAAAATAGTTTTTTTTGTATTAATTTGCTTAAAAAAAGTTCAGAGAGTTTTATATGATAAGAAAACAATTTATCAGCTAGAGAATTCACTTATATATGTTTTTTAAAACAGTAATGGTATTACCATACGTCAAAGAATAATAGGAAATTGTTGTGCTAGCGTACACATAAAAGTAAGTATGTATCATTATGCAAATAACATAATGTCAATAGCTATTTTAAAAATAAAATATTTTTATTTATAAAAAAATATTTTTGAACAAACGAAGTATATTTAAAAAATAAATTACAAATACTTTTAGAAATTAAAATTAATCATTCTAAAAATTTAGATTAATTGATGCACTAAATACATACTTTTTATTCGATGAAATCTTAGATTATCTGATTTATATTATGTGTGCAACATATTCCATACATTTTTAAAGAAAAATCTCGAGCTACGGTTATGTGACAGGTAATACTAGATAGTAATTTAACTTTACGTTTAATAAACATAGTAAATTAGAGTTGTCAGACGCATATAAAATATACGAAAAATAAATATACATGTTTTTCTTCTGATAAGATTTATTTTGGAATACAATTAGAAATTAAATGACACTAGTATATTCTTTTTGATAAGCATTATGAAATTGCTGTGATCAAAGTATACATAGCATTCTTTTACGAATAGATCTCAATGAGTTTTATACTTATTTCTGGAATTGTAAGCCTTTCATCTTTTCATCTTTCTGGAATTATGAGCCTTTCATTTTCTTTCTTTTTTTTTTTTTTTAAAAAAAAAAAGGAAAGGGGAAGTAAAATAGGTAATAAACACATAACTTTTTTCAAAAATTTATATGATTTTTGCAAACATCAATAACAGTGCATCAATTTTTAAAATCTTGGCATTTACAAAGGTTGTTTTAATATACAAAAATGCATTTTTGTTTTTGTATAATGTGACGCTATTTTCATATATTCGAGAATTGATCAAAATCTATGAGCAATTAAAATAATAATAAAAAAAGAACTTATAAACTTATAGAGATAAAAAAAAAATACTTTAGAGCCTACGTTGCTTTTGATTCACTTTCTTGAAAATTACTCTTAGTAATAATTTGTTTGAGCGTAGCTACTCAAGCGCAACCTAATTTGCTAGGATATAGGTAGATTTTGTTATACACAGAAGATAGATTTGAAGAACAAAATGCATAACATTTGAAACGAAAGTTAAATATGTATGTAATAAAATAATTCAGCGATTTAAAACAAATTTATAATTTAGTCTTGTGCGCCTGAGTTCGAAATACAGTAAAATGTATTTGAACAATTGTTTTAAATGATAATAATTTAATTGTTACAAATATTTATTTTAAGAAAGTTTTATAGTTTTTATGATACAAACTCCAAAAGTGTAATGAAAAACTTTTCGTGAATCATATAAATTGTACTTTTGAAACTAATGCTTATTTTTATTCAGTTTTAAGGAAAGGTAGAAAAAAAAAAAAAAAAAACATGCATCCTCACTTGGAATTTTCTTTTATAAAGAATTAAGTAGACTTCTTTTCAGCTTGATATAGATCTGCTCTTATGTTACTTTGCTAATCATTAAAAGTTTGCTAATCATTAATTAACTATTAACGAATTCCTTTTTATAAAAAGTTTTATTCTATGATTAAAGAAATTTTTTCCACTTAGTTTAACTCAATAATTTTATTTCTTTTATAACTCGTCAAGACATTTTTTCTAGTATATCGTTATTATTTTTCAATATCCTTATTACATTTTTGCTCCTTCAGAAATTTAAAATTATATATAAAACAAATCTATATATTTCTCCTTCATACTTCTATAGGATTCTTATTATACATTAAAAATCAACAATTCCTTGATTCAAATTACAAGCAAAAATGAAAATAGTTTTATGAACTAAAACTATTTCTAGATTAATTTTGTACACACATGTCACACACATATACGCAATAATAATAATTTCATATTTAAGTTCAGAATGCATAATTGAGAACTGTCGAAGGAAATATTACATTAAACGTGCACAACAGAATGTTATCGATAATCCAGGATTTAACATGCGTGTTCGCAGGTTGGCCTGAAATTTTGTAAGACGATTTGTTTCGTTGAAATGTTGGAGCATTAATTTACCTGAAGATCAATAATTTCCCTGTAGGATAATAGATTATGAAAAATTCTAAAACGGAGAACCATATGACACATATTTATAATTATTCCTCGATTTTTTTTAAAAAATTTGTCTATTTTGTTTTAAATACACATTTTTATCAATTTTTTCTTCTTATTATTTTTCTTACAGCACATTTTTTAAGCAGAAGTGGCTATTCCTGTTTTGAAACACTGTTATAATTTAATATAATTTATCCACATTGAATCGAAAATTTTTAAAATTAATTAACAGAAAAAAAAGTATTATATATTTTACGCTAACAGTTCTTATAATTCTAAATCAAACCACATTATACAAGGGATTTAGGCAAAGCTTGTATAAACGAAAAAAGAAGACATATACCTACCTTATATTATTATTATTAGTGCCATTCATGAAAAATTAAAAGGCTGCATGTAAAAGCAGTTCTATGTAAAGCTTCTGCATTCTATTAAGTCATTCTATTCACTTATTGTCTACTTTTTTTGAAAATAATAATAATAATAATAATTCACCGCTGTCAATATCCTCTTGTGATATAGAGTGAATATCTAAATGCTTATATAAACAACTAATTAACAATAACTTCAACCACAGCAAATAATTTACAGTTTTTTGCATTTTGCCTTTGTATATTCGATAAATGTTACCAAAAGTAAATTTATGCGATGCAGTAAAGCTATTTTTTAATATATATGGAACAAAATATTGAAATTTTCTGTCCTTTCATATTTTTCTAGATCACCTGCCCTAGATTAATTGTGAACTTGAATCGTTAAACGTGTTTCCCTCAGTTGTCCCATTTTGCTTCGACATTGGAGATTTCGAAAAAACAACGTGTTGGTTAATAATCGAAACTCTCAATAACCACATCAAAATAGCGCATAGAAATTTTCAATTGAAAGGAAAATGCAGAACTGCACGTTATATAATTAATCGTTTTACTTTATTTAAATAATTTCAGTAATCATTATGAAGATTTCAATTCGTTCTTTTGTCATTTGTTAAGCAAATGAATAAAAAAAACCAGTTAACATTATAAAAAATAAATTTCGTTGTAAGATTAGGTAGATTTTTTTCCCTATTTTTTTCCATTTTCCAACATAATCTCTTTTAACTATTTCCCTATTTTCTATACACTTTTCCGAGCTTTTTTCCAACTTTTTTAAGCCACCTAAAAAGTAAGATTTCGAAAGGTCCTCAATATAGACATCTGTTAGAGCGATGTCATCTTCGTTCGAAGTGAACCGTTGTCCAACGAGAATTTTATTTTTAAACTTAGAAATTTTAAAAAACTCATTTGGGGCCAAATCCGGTGAACAACATAGAAAGTCGTAATAATCCGAATTTTAATTAAATGATTTTGGCCATCGAAATTATGCAGGTATATACCCTTGCATTGTCTTAATGGAAGAGGATATTTTTCTTTTTTTATATGAGGACGTTTTTTCTTGATTTCTTCGCTCAACCGATGCAATAAAGGTGCATAATACTCTCTAGTTATTCCCC
Organism: Nephila pilipes; assembly: GCA_019974015.1. NCBI lineage: Eukaryota > Metazoa > Arthropoda > Arachnida > Araneae > Nephilidae > Nephila > Nephila pilipes. Next base: position 248,367 of record BMAW01059840.1, on the reverse strand, counting down.
CCCCCCTTTGACATAGAATTCGGTGTAGATTCCGCGTGCATCCCCAAAAACCATGGCCATCACCTTAACGGCCGATTTCACCGTCCTTGCTGTATTTGGAGTGCATTCGCCTTCAAACATCCACTGTTTTGACAGTTCCTTTGTCTCTGGAGTATAGTAGTGCATCCACGTTTCGACCACAGTTATGTTTCGACTCAGAAACTCGTGATGAGCTCCAAAATAGCTTCGGAATCGACCCCATGATTGCGTTTATTTTCCACTGAGAACAAATGTGGCACCCAGCTTGCCGAGATATTTTTCACACCCAATTTTTCGTGCAAAATTAAAAACACTGTACCATGTGATATGCTAGTTGCCTCAACTATTTCGTGCACTTTGATTCGTCGATCACTCAAAAACGTATCGTAGATTTTGACAATCATTTAGGGACTTCCACTGGACGTCTCGAACGACATTCATCTTTTGTTTATGCACGGCCACGTTTACGCTAAATTACCCAATTGTAATCAATTGTAAACACAAGAGCAGAGATGCCATGAACTTTATTCAACTCATCTTTGATCTCTTTCGGTGTTAAACCTTTTAAACATAAGTGTTTAATCACCACTCGAGAAACTCTTTTCCCATTTTTTAAAAAATAAACATAAGTTTTTTGCTTAAATAAACAGTACAAATGAAACCATTCGATGGAAATAACTGAGACTTAGACAGCTGTTTAGTGAAATTTGATGCTTACTAAAAACAAACAATTTTCCATACTACGAGCGCTGTCTCTTGGGTTTTCTAAGAGCTTATTGAACGATCTTCGAATACGTATGTATTCTTTTCACAAAAATGTCAATTTTTCGGAAGTATAAGGAATGTGACACACAAATGTAATTTAAGTATCCCCCTCACCTGTGGCTTTCAAACAGTGGTAGGTTTATTCTATGGGATGTGCAAATATTACGGGAGAGAGATTTTAGTCAAAGAAGATTTTGAAGCAGTTCATACCGAAGTATTCATATATCTTATCGGTAATATATCAGAAAATCGAAATATAACAACATTAAAAAACACTTGATAATTATAAAAAAATTAAAATAAATTTTTTAAAAATTAGGAAAATCTTAGTTAAAATGGTCTGAAATTCAAATACTTCCCGTTTCCAAAAGATGTGTCAATCAACAACGAAATCCAAGTCAGTTAATAGTTTTATCGGTTTCAAGATGTTTTAACCATAAATATAAGCTTTCAATACAAACCAAAAGAAAAAAATATATATATAAAAATTCTACTACTTATAATGAACGAGCATCTGGGAGTAGCATTTGAATTTTATATTATTGTAAATGACTTATGTTTCATGTTAAGCACCGGAAGACTACTAGAAGGAGGAAAAATGGAATTGTTTACGTAAGTCGTCAGATAACTTTCATGAAAATCTACATAAACCAGAATTTTGAAACAACGAGAATATCGTTGCCAAATTCTTCCGGTACGGATATTTGATCATTTACGGATAATATTACACTTGTTCGAATATGTTCCGTGGAAAAATCTCTTGATTTAGAAATTATTATTATTATTGTTACTGATACGATAAATAATTCTAAACAAACTTTGTTTTGATTACGCTATAAATTCTTCAAGAAAAACTACATAAAAATGTATGAACTGATTTGTAATCATTACGACTTCGAATTTTGCTCGGAGACGTTTTTCGGTTTTGTCGCAATAGAATGCCGAAATCAGAAGAGAATAATGTTTGCTCTATCATCTACAAGTGAAATATTACATAGTCATCAAAATTATATTTAAAGGAATGAACAGGATTTCTAGTATTGTAATCGAAGAACATTTAATTTTTTTTATCAGCTTAATCGTCCTTAAAGTGAAAGTGATTCATGCTCTCACAGTTTTTGTTTATCATCACGGCACATCAAACCTTGACCTAATTTCCTTTGTGTTTTAATATCCTTAAAATTATTATGCGCCGTCTGTTTTTTCCTTAAGGCTTCCGCCTGGATATTAAGGTCGGCATATTTACTGTACTTGAAGTTAATATTTCTTTCATATATTTAAAAAAATCCCTTTTACATTCTTGAATAGAGGTTGAGACCCTGAAACATCATAAGATAATGATGGGATTTTAATTGTTTGCGCTCGGTCATCGCGTAATATAATTCATCAAGCATTGGGACAAAACAATAGTGTTATTATCTGGAATTCCGTATGCATTTCTCACTTAAAATCCGCTTGCAGCTCATGTCCTTAATAGTAGGCATGGTTAGGATACGAACTTTTGTCTATGAATAAAATATGTCTGTTACTAGAAAGATTTTGTTGTTTTTTCATTTTGAAGCTCTGGCCGGAAAATAAAAAGTAGATCACTTGTGTGTCTTACATTCCAAGAACATGAGTACATGTGACTCTTAGTGTTTGAATATTCTGCTACTTTTGTACAATTCACTACTTTTACAGTATTTAAAAAGTGCGGTTTTTATTGACATTCATTATAAAGAGCAAGAACTCATTGTTCAATTTCGAAACTTCTTCGTCAGTTTGCATGAATGAAACATTCATGTATCCTGACAAATTTTTCACTGTCGTGGAAGAATATAATACCAGCGTACATCGTATATCCGATGTTAAAAAGGCAACAGAATAAGCTATAGCGCGTTGCAAAATTCTTAATAAAAATGAAAAGTAGAGCACAATTAATTTATCTCTTTATAAATTTATGCAGAAAATGCAAGATAAAGTATTATTTATATGTGTGCTCATATACCTCTGTAAAAACTAAATATTTTAAAAACAGCTTTTGATATTGCTTTATTTTCGTACATTATTAGTATGAACACATTATAGGAATGAGTGAGTAAATGTTCATTAACGTTGCACTGAGAAGCAACACGAAGCCTATTAGCCACGGACCTCGCGAGTTGAACATAGGTCAAGTGACAAGGACGATACCTGAATCAGCACCTCCCTCTCCAAACTTCCAGGCTATGCCAAATGGAGGATTTGGGACCTTCACAGAGTTAACGTGCATCAGTCCCGGAGATTTAGTGGATACGGGTTCGAACCCACTTTTTGACGAAATGCCAGCTGTAAATCCGAGACATTGACTATTAGGCTACCACAGCCACAAACACATTTTAAGAATCAATTAGATACTTAAATTGAAAACCACCAGCATTTTCAGTAATTCATATGTTCTTGACCCAATTAATCCTTTTCTAAAATTTAAAAATAACATTTAATTTCTTTTGGAGAACTGTTATATGCTTTTTACGACGTTGTAGTTATTTTACGCAGCGAACTTTCATAAAAATCACAGGAAATTAATTATTTTCTGCATTTCTTACGAAAGAATCTTCCTGGAAAGAAAAATTCCAAATACGGATGATATATTTATAATCTAGATCTTTAATCTTTAGAATGTACAAATTTTGTGCAAAGAGAATAGATTTAGAAAGAGATTGTTCCAACAAAGATCTCCGAAGTACAATATACTTGTATAAAAGTTAAGCAATGATTGTTTCCCTTTTTCTACTGTCGTTGTTCCAATAAATATATTTTGATTTGTTGTTGTTGTCGTTGTGTGTGTATATATATTTCTCCTTAACTTTTGGGTTTACCCCATCTCGTTATATAATAACTCAATGAAGTGCTCTGAATTGAATTTTCGTCCTTACTTATTAACTTACTTATTACTTAAAAACTTATTAATATATATATATATATATATATATATATATATATATATATATATATATATATATATATATATAAATAAGTTTTTATTTAAAGTAATATTTAAAAGAAATATTCCGTATATATATTTTAAATTAAATTAATGATTTGAGAAATGAATCTGAACTTGTGACTCAAAACTGAAAGAAATTAGCACATACCAATGAATCGGGTTTTCGCACTTTTATAAAATTAATCACCGGTGTGACATATTCAATTTTTAAAAACAAACGATTGTGATACTTTTTTAAGATATTATCTGTCCAACTTATAAAGGCAGACGATTTAATTTAATGTGATAGTTTTTAAGAGATTTATTGTCGATTTTAAAGGCAGACGATTTAATCTAATGTGATACTCTTATTTAAGACATTACCTTTTCTACTTTTAAAATGATTTAAAACTTAGTAATAATCTTTTTCTGATCATTCTTTATTAAAATATTTTGGCAACACCAGATCATAGTTTTGATTTTAGATAATTTACTGGCAACGGATATGAAATTTAGTATTGAGTTGGGTTCCGAGAGGTTAAGACGAACGTTGAAAAAGTGGTGCTTGTGTAAAATTGTGTCATGAATTTATGCTTGAAAAGATGTGCGCAAATAAATGTGATGTCCTGAAAACAAATCATTTTTATTAATAGTCTTCAATACAGTACACCGGCAACAAAGTATGCAATTACACACCTGCGATCAGTAAGAGCTCTTAGTTTATAATACAAATGGTAAGTTGAATATCTTCTTTTTTTTTTTTATTTATTATAATGCAAATATGATAAAAATAAAATTTACTATAAAAGTACAGCTTATGAATCATAACCCAAAAATCATTCCGTTCCATGTTTAGAAAATGCACTTTCCACGCAACCGGTTTTAGGTGCCGTAAAGGTAAGAAACCACTGATCTATAAAACAATGAATTGAATTAAAAAAAAAGTTATTTATCTCTCTTCACAGACCATCCATACTTTCTTTGGTAGAAGAAGAATGTTTCTTTAAATTTTACTTTTAGTGAAAAGCATTGACCATTTTATTAATTGCTGATGGAAAAAATTTTCAGCCTCCTCTGAACCATTTAATTTTGTTTACAAATATAGTCTCCTTCTGCTTTTTTATATTAACGCAATTCCCATGTTGAGATCTGCGTCTCTAAAGATAGCGTCTCGTCTCGAAAATCCAATGGCGCCTTTCTTTATTTTTCACACATATATGTCTTAACGGTGCCCTCTATCCACCCAGTATATTATCACTGTTACATAAGTATATGCTTCAGTTACACCGAAACACTATATTAAATATACTTGTCGGTTTCTAAACACAGTGACTAGTCCCACGCTCCGGCATTAGGTTTCCTCGCGAAAATTAAAGGGAAGATTTCCCTTTACCGAGCTTTAAGTCAAAAGGAATTGACTGAGGATTTGATTATAAGTCGCTGCGACGCTTCTGTGACCGCCCTCTTTACTTTAATACTTTTTGCAACCTCTGATTACACGCGTGATTTGCGCTGTCTTCTGTCCTAGATTTGCTTTATGCGGTCTAAGTTTTTTTTCTCTTCTTCATATGTGTATGCATTTTGCGATACATAACGGATATATATATATATATATATATATATATATATATATATATATATATATATATATCTGTGTGTGTTTGTGTGTATTTCCGTTTGAATATTGAATATATATTCTTGCTTTGTTATATATAAGAGATATAGTAGCCTATTAGGTAAGGTCGCGAGATTTGTGATGTTTGAATCGAATTGCGGTGGCTCAAATCCCGATTACATCAAAACCTGTCTTATCGAATAATAGATAATAGGGACCGCTGCATGTTAAGTGAACTTATCGAGAAAATTATAATCTGTTGTGATATGGAAATTAGGAGGAGCATATATACCAAATCAATGTGGTCTTCGTCATTTGACTTTGTCTTAGAATTACGATGACCGTCACCAAAACTTCTTTTGTAGGCTTTTGATACACATTGATTCAAATCCATGCAACCATTTATTTGGCAATCGCGCAGTCTTATTATTCAATACATATGCCATGAAACAATTGGGTTGATTCAGCCTTTTTATATGTTTTGACATTTGTCACACAATAAGCAAAATAATTTGTTTAATTAATCTCTCCAATTTTGATTAGTTTTTTTTATCATAATAAATGCACTTTAAAAACAAAAGAAGTATAAAACTTTCTTCGAAACATTTCCTTCTTTTTATTAAAATAAAAGAAATGGAAGGGAGACGAAGAGGTTCTGTGTTAGCTTTTAAAACGTATCTGACAAAGACTCGTGTTATTTTTCTTTCCAGTTTCTGATAATATAAATAAAAACTTAAAAGGGGAAGATATTTTTTAACGTTAAATTTTACAGGTTCAGAGTATCTCGAACAAAAACTTGTAAAAAAGTAGTTTCATTATACAAAATCCTTTGTCTTCGATAAATGGAATTGAAGTTAATGATCGTAATCATTAAAAAAGTACGGATATTCAATTTATGTACCAAGCAGAAGGAAGAAATTCTTTGTTTTTTTAACAATTAAATTCCTTGTACTGCTTTAAATGTTAAATTTATAAATGCACTTTATACTTTACTTCAATATATGTTAGTTAAATTCATAATATTTTATATATCATTTGTATTTCCTGCGTACATTTCTTTTGAAAAAAATTATAAACATTTTTCTTATTATTTGAAACAAAGGAAGAGAACAAAGTGAAATTCAGTTTTCTTTTCTCTGAAGTATCCGTCTTTTTGAAGAATTGGGAAGACACGAAATTTTCAGCTACTTAAAATGGCCATAAAAGAAACATTTTTGCTAAAATAATGATTATAAATTGAAATTGCGAAGTTTCCTTACATGTAAAATTGACTGTATTAATAAATTCTACGAAGCATTTTATTTGTTTATTTCTCTTTTTGGTGATAAATGGCTTTACCTACTAACAGGGTTGACCAATCTTAAGTTGAGATTCTCTAAAATTTATTTCTTCTTAATGAATATTTTATTTAACGTGGTTTATATACAGTAATATTGATCTCAATATAGATTTCTATAAATCAAGTTTATCTGAATACTTTAAGTCTCTATGCCTTACTCGTCATTGTTTTGAGTCTGAATGAAATATTTAATCAAAAGTAATGCACTGGATAACGAAACAGAATATGAAAATAGGCGTATCTTCTGGCGTGAAAGGGAAATTCTCATAAAGCTTAAAGCAGGATGTACATATTGTTGAGCAAAAGTGAAAGCAATGAAAGTGCGCGAAATTTGTTGAGGACAATTTAAAAAAAAAATCACAACGGTAGTTATATTCTAAAGTCCGAAGTCTCCTGCAAAAATATTATGAATGATAATATTTAAAGTTCATTTATATTTAATAAATTGTAAAAAGCAAAAATGATAAAAAAGATACGTTTTTTTCCAAAAGGAATTAGGTTTTTAATTAAAAATTAAGCATAAAAATGTGCTGTCGTCACCAATGAAATGTAGAAGTTTTCAACGATGCCGTAATAAAGGGTTAATCAAGAACGCGAGAAGCATTGACTTCATATCGAAAGAGGAAAGCACCCCGAGATATGAAAAGAGTAGATAAAATTTCGAGATTTAGACAATATAAGAGGATTTTACACATTTTTGAAACTTTCGCATGAAACTAAGTTTTAGTCATTTTCGAGTGTTTCCCAGCTTAAAAATATTCAACATGTGCGGAATGAATTTCCGAAATATTTGCTCGCTCCCCGCGCATCTGCATATCGGAGCAGTTTCTTCCTCTAATGGAAGCTTTTACACTTAGATGAATAGAACACAGAGCCTCGAAATAAATGCACCGAGGGAAGAAACAAATTCAAAAAGAGCGCTCCGAAAGAAATAAAAGCGGGACTCCAACATCTCTGTGACTGCGGGGCACATTGGGAAGCGTGAGGCATGCATAACAAAAGCGCACAATGTGTTTCTCCCAGTGTTCGTGCCTTTTCCATGTATGTTTTACGCTGGTTTGATTTTTTCAAGTTGTTTTATACAGATATGCGAAAGCCCCATCGGCTTTTTTTTTTTATTATTGTTATGTCTGCTCAAATAGACTTGCGCATACACATCAGAGATGGATCTGAATATTCGCCAAGTAAAACTCAGGCTGCCTAATTTCGTTTTTCTGAGCCGTTTTATTTATTTTTTTGCGTTATTTGAAAAAGACCATTAAAATGAGATGCTTTTGCAACTTGCTAAAAAACGCACGGTTTCAAAACAAATTTTGGGAGTCTTTGATTTTAATGGGTTTCTTTAACGTTAAATTTTTATCATTTAATAAATCGTATTTATCTTTGAAGAGAATGAATGCAGCTTTGAATACGAGACATGAAACAAATTTATATTTAAAAAGATGTATAGATAGTAAACTATGTCATCAAAGGGGGGGATTGCATTTTTATTATTTTTTATCTCAATTTCAGTATTTTATGATACATTTTTTCGACAACATTTTTGAAAACTTTAAAATTGTTTCCTTTTTAATTCTTATTGATAATACTAAAAACAAAAGTTTAAATTATAATCATGTTTAAGAATGATAATTTTTAAGTGGTACGCCGAGGTCATCGCTTTGTTATTTTTGTTTTCCTTTTAATACCACATTTTAAGCTTAATTTTTTCTAATATATTATCAATTATTGTAAATTGAGCTCACAATTGTGTTCTACTTTATTTGAAGATAGTTGAAAACTGTGGAATAAGCTACGAATTCTGTTGTTTTATGCCAAGAGAATATCACAAAGCTGATACTCGCAATTCCTACCTGTCCAAAAATTTTCACACAGCACCACGGGAATGCATTCATGTTTATAAATGACCTAGGACTAGAATTTTTTTTCTCTTTTAAGTTTGTCGCACAATAGCTTACACTATTCCCTTCAACAATCCTTTCAATTCTAACCGATAGCATTCCGGGTACTCAAATACCAAACACCAAACTATCAAGCTCCTTCGGAAATACTAAGAAGAATGATCAGACGCTCTAATAAAAATATAATGATAAGAAGGCTAAAGAGCAGCTTGAAAACATATAAGTTGGAATGAGTTTAAATTCCAAAAGGAAAGAAAAGGACAAGGATCTAGATAGTCATATAATTTCATATGCAAATCAAGGTCTAGTTTCAAAGTTTGTCCCCTATATTAAAAGAAACAATTACAGTTGAATACGAAAAGTGTTTACGATAAATGGAAAACTAAGTAAAATGTACCAGTAAATTATGCAGAATATGGAGCCAGTAAAGTTTAATAAATGAAGAAATTTATAATTAACGTAAACTAATGATCAGATAAATAATAAAATAACAAAAAATAATAATGAAATTTAGCTAGATTAACTTAAAAATAATTGAGGGATATAAAAACTGAATTACGCGAGGTTTGATTTTTTGATCTATGATATTTTATCCATGACGGTAATATTTCAAAAATGAATTTGAGATGTACGTTATTACATCAAAACTCCGAGTTAAGAAATTCGATTTAACTGTAAGAAATCGCGATGAAATGAAATTTTATCCTAATCGATACCTCAACATAATTCTGAATTATGCAATACAACTGTTCTAAATTACATATTACTTTATAGAAGCATAAATCCACAAAATATTGTTATTTTTAGTGTTTTAAGCCCGCCTGTAAGGGAGGCGAGTATAAGATGTCCTCTCACAACTCCCTCAGATCAAACTTGGAGTCAGATCAGACTCAATCTCGGTGTGTAAGCGATCGAGTTGACACTCGTGAGTAGAGTCGCGAGGTGATATGAAGAACTCAAAGTAATCTGCGCCGATCACCAAGGGAACGTGAAAGGATTTAGGAGAATAAAAGGAACTGGTATAAATTAAAAAGTTGCTTGCCTGATTTAAGAAAAATAAGAGTATATGAAGAGTGTGTGATAATTCTAACAAATCAGAAAAGAACGAAAGTTTGTCAGTAAAAGTGAAAAAAAGTAGTTTAGAGATAAGTTTTAAAAGTTATAAGTTTCAAGAAGTGAAAAGTTTTCCGCGCACTATATTGTATTGGAGGAAAATTTATGAAATGCACGAAATTACTAAGAAATGTTATCTCTGTAAAAGAAAACATAGTTGGTAAATGCTGTAAAGGAACTCTCTTCAAAGCATTTAAATGAAAAACTGGGATGGAACTAACTTTGAAAGGGAAAAGCAGCATTAGAGTAATAGTTGTAAAAACAAAGTTTCTGGTAATGGTCTCAGTATTTCATAAATTACCCAGAGAGGAACAATGAAAAAAGAAAATAATTGAGTATCATGTGAAAATAGTGCAGGTATTGGAATATATGTTCTGCGTAATGAAGGAGTAAAAACAAGATTTTGTGTATCAAAAATACAGAAGGATATTTTTTTTCAATGAATCAAGATGTAGACATATGAATGAAATTTGTTGTACGATCCATCATTGAGTAATCACTTAGGTACGCTTCACGATGCATGAACACTCATAAGGTTTTTTTTTTTTTTTTTTTTAAAAAAAAAAAAAAGTGCGAATGCTACCTTTCTTTTACACGCATGACTGAGGGTTTCTCGATAATTACTAGTTTAAAGAAAACATCATTTTCCTGGAAATGTTGGGTATCGTGGGAACTATAATCAGATGGCAGTGCATTTCCCTTCTCGCTGTATTTGAAGCGATATTCCATTTTATTGGGAGATTCTTTAGATCGGTAATTGAAAGATAAGATTTTGTTTTATTTTAGGTTATACATAAGAGCTGCATTTGGAAAAAAGCATACACTACACATTTTAATGGATACCACACACAAAACATCATATTCATATAGGAATAAACTTTAAAAAACGTTCAGTTGCATTACCCGAGAAACTAAAAGCAGTTAATTCAAGAACATAGAGTTCTCAAAATATGGTATATGTACTTTTAGGGCTACATGAGTGGCTTAAAGAACACTCATTTATTTCAGTTTTGCAAGTGGCTTTAAACATACCAAAGAAATGCATCTGTAATAAGACTTCAATCGGATATTACTTTTATACGCTTGAGCATGTAATAATTACAACAAATCTCTATTCGAAATAAGTAATAAAAAAAGACGTTAAAAATTCCAAAAACCAGAATTTTAACGAAATTTCTTTTCAGACTCACTATGCTTTGGGGTTCATAAGCAAAAGATACATTAGAATTAAGCTCATGGATTAGTATATTGAAAAAGAAAAGTAAGAGCTTTAGAAACACTAATATAGACAACTGGTAATGAAGATAATTCTTCCAATTTTTCACCAGAGGGTACTTTTTTTTGTTTACTAATGACTTTTTACTAAGCTAATGCTGTAGTTTGAATTGAAATATCAGATACTCAAAAAATGTTTAATACTTCCGAAAATTTATGAATTTCAAACCAACGAAATCTTCAAGTAACACATTGAAAAATTCACTGTACGAGTGACTTAGTATGCTTTGAAGCTGTGAGTTTATATTTATTAAGCAATTTATTATATTATGAAGTAAATGCAGTTGGACATTTAAGTAAAAAAGCATAAAAAAATTAAGTTATACTTGAGAATATGCAACTATTAGAATTTGTGAGAATAGTTTTTTTATTATCTTACTTAGAATAAAGAGCTGTTTTTACTTTATATTGCTGCTTCTCGTCTATTTTGCTTACCTTGTCATTGATTTCCTTTATTATGTTTCCGTGTTGGCTACTACTTTTGACTAATACAGGAAACGAAAATTAAGATTACAGATTTAGGGATAGATATTTCAATCTAACGTTAATCTAATCAAACATTAAATTTTAAAATTGTAGAAATTAGAAATAAAAAGTTACTTTAAATAATTTTTTTCAGTCTTTTTCATTCTATTTCAGAAATTTCTCCGGGGCCGCGGTAGCTTAGTAGTTCATGGTCGGCGTTGTTTCAGCCGAGCCGTGGATTCAAATCATGATTCCACTAAAGACCCGCCTTGTAGCGAGGTTGATGCACGTAATCTGTCGAGGCTTCAAGTCCTCCCATTGTGTTGTGAGGAAATTTAGAGAGGAGTCTAATTTATAAAACCAGAACGCCTCACAATTTTGAGCCACAACATACTTAACATGTGTCAGTTTCTGCTGCCATTCTTTATTTTGAATTACAAGAGCTTAACCCTCTATCCACAAATTGTGAATTTGCTGTTCCATCCACTTGGTTACCGTTACCTTTTCATTTCTTTTTCGTTGTTTATTGCTATATGTGTTACTTTAACTGGTCAAGGAATTCTGATTTAGATTGCTGCCAAACGTTATGAACACTAATACTGTAAAACTTATGTGTTATGTAAGAAAAGAGTATACATGGATTATCGCAGAAAACAATTCAGAGTATTTCGAGAAAATGCTATGATGTCATAGCTACTTTGAAAATCACAATACTGAAGATAAAATTTCGCATGTGAATTGTAACGCTTAACGTCAACTAGACAATGATCTAGGGCATTAATTTGGCAGTAATAGCTAATAACTATGTATTTTCAATTTCAATTAATTACAAAACGATATTATCCTTTACGGTTTTCATTCAATCTTGACAAATGCGTTAAATTTTTGAAGAAGTTTCTTTTGTGGAACACAATAAATAAGTGTTTGAAATATTTTTCTATCATTTTGATAATTATGGGGGAGGGAAGAGTTGTTTCCTAATATATATCTCCATATCTTTCCTAATATATATCTCAGTTTCAAATCAATTTTTTTTTACTAAAACATAAGCTAAAAATATTATCTAAAACAAACATAAAGTATCCTCATTTAAAAAGTTATGTTTTGTACGATTAAGAATAGTTATTTAGGTATTGCAAAGATTTGTACATTTCGAACGTTCCCCATATTTATAGTATACACAGAATAAAAAGGACCACATTATAAAAATTTATGATTTATCATGCAACATTCCTGATGATTTATCATGTACAAATACGACTCTATGTTACGAAAAGACAGAAAAGTAAATGCAAATAATTAAATACCAAACAATCGGTTTCCATTGCAGTCATATAAAAAAAATTAACTGTATCTATGATCATGATCATAACAACAGTTAAATAAAGTTGATTCAGAAGTTATTTTTCTTACTAATTAGAATTTCAAACTATTATCACCATTTACTTACTAATAATGGCGCACGTAAATGGGAAAAGGAGAAGCTTTACTAGAATCTCACAGCTTAAGTTACCTTCCTATCTTAATATGAATAATTTTGACAAAACTTTATCAAGCTTTTATTTTTATTGTGTATCATAGAAATTTTTTTTATTTACTCTTCATTCATTAAAACATTACTATGGAGATAAAATGTTGCAATTTAAAAATACTCTATCATAGGTATTTCCTGAAAAATACCCCGGCGTCCAAAAGTTAAGCTTAATTGGTAATTAAGTGAATAATGAAGGAAATCTAAGTTGGAATGGCGAAAAACGTGGTATGCGAGAGTAAAAGGTTTTAAAATAGAAAACAATGTGAAAGAATAATAACAATAACTCTTATTTTCAAATAAACAGTTTGAAAGAAAACAGGGCATAAGAAAAGTTTTCATTTCAGTGAAAAACAAGTGAGAGAGAAATAAAAAGATGACACTGCAGTTTAACAAGATGTATGTTCACCTCTCATAGACAGGCACGCTGAACACGTTTTCTATACTTGTTATGATATTGTGGATGAGTTGTAGACTCCAAGAGTTCCAAATGTTACGAAGAGCTCTTTTCACTTCTAGCTTGATGGGTGCGGAAAGGATGCAAGTTGTCTCACGAGTATATTCAACACATCCTCGTTAGGATTCAGATTAGATAAACGAGCACACCACGGCATGCGTTTCGTTTCAAGGAGGTTGTCGATCAGACTCACATGGTGACAAGGCGAATAATCATCTATAAATATGAAGTCTGGACAATAACACCTCGAAAAAGACTAACATAAGGCTCAAGGGTTTCATCTACGTGTATTTTAACGGTCATAGACCCGTCTCAAAGATATGGAGGTATTTTAGGCCTTCCAGCATAATACCTATCTACACAATGACTCCCCTTGATGGAAAACGGCGTCTTTCCTTGACATTTCTCAGGTGAAAAAGAGTTTCACATTTTTGCCATATCGTTAGCTGGTGAGAATTAGTATTTAGACTTCAACGAAATTCGTCTTAGAACATCGCTTTGACCCGCTGTCCCACATTCAGTACTGATGCTCGAAACTCCAGTTAAAGCGAGCGCGTTTATGCTTGAGTGGAGGGCAAACTGCTGGTCGTCTAGCATTGATACCAACATTACTGAGTCTCTTGTAAACAGGTTGTGAGGAAACTCGTATTCCTGTTGCTGCTAAACCCAGCTCTCTGGCACAATTGTCCCTCTGAAATCAAGCAATTGTTCCAGATGTCGATCTTGAAGAATGGTTATGACTCTTAACCAACTTGGTACTGGTCGTTGTTTAACATTTCCCACACTTTGAAACCTTTGAAACTATATCGAGATCGTCGAGAAACTGCGGTTTGTATTCGTCTGGATTCGAACATTCCAACAATTCATTTTGCGAACATGTCCAATTGCTGTCTTTGTGCCATCATTCCTTCTGTTCACTCGTTAACAACATTCCTTTGCACATGATTTGCATGAAACATGTCTAAACTGCGCATGTCGTGTGTGAGTCGGTTTATTTCTTCCATGCATAAAGACGTCGACTGAAAAGTTTCATGTAAAGACAATGTTTCACTTTCAACAGATGATTCTCCTCAACTTTTTTCAAACAAATTCAGTTATATTTTCTCGCATATTTTCGCATTTTACGAATTATGCTTAACTTTTGGACAACAATGTATGTTACATGAGTAATAAATTTTTTCATTTTATGACTTCAACAAGATTTCTTCAATACTCATGGATGTATTATATAGTACAATATTTATTTCCTAAATAAAACAAAACTTACTTACTGGTTTTTTATTTTTATTTTAAAGAGTTAAGCAATTAAAATATATTAAAATGCCCGTAATCATTTATATACACAAAGATTGTTTTCACCCCTTAAAAATCTTCTTTTGTCAGAATATTTTTCAAATTGTGAGTTGAAATCAACGTGAGGACTAAGAGCTTCGCGAATATTTAACGTGCTTCTTCTTGACGTATTTTTCAGAGGAATCAGGACGTGAATACTTTGTTCGATTGAAACATTGCTAGCCACGATCTCACGATCATGAGAATTTGGCTACTATGGTCATATATCTGTTACCTCAAAAATAAACATTGTAATTTTTAACATATCTCTAATCATCGCATACGTTGGATAACTTATTTGGAGCCCTTGAGCCTCACTGCTCTTAATCTTCATATCTTGTAGTCCTTTGGAGTTCGACTTCACTTGCCCAGAACTGCGATTTTATTTTAAAATTATTTTTTAAAAATAGTGGTAATTAGAAAGGGATAAGAATTTTTAAAGATTGAATTTATTAGAAAATTTAAGACTTTTGTAAGAAGATAAAACTTTTATATAGCTATGAGTAAGAATGGTAGTAACTATGGGCTTAACTTTAGCGACCAGCAAATGAGGTAGCTGCCTTTCGTGACAGTATTTCAGTTGGAATCAGTGCTTGAAAAACTTTTTTTGTGAGAGATGCGAGGACGTGAGATCATGTTCTGATTGGATCTTGGATTAAATGCAATTTGTACAGAAGGATGTTATTTACGTCTCTGGGAGTTTAACGTTAGAATTTTTGAGGAAGAATATAAATCAGAAATTTATAAGAATATTTTTAGGTCTTATAATTTTGGGGTATGGGTAGTAATTTGAAATGTTATGTAAGGAATTATTGTTGATGTTCATGAGATTATTAAAGAACTTAAATGCTATTTTTTACATGGTCGCTCTGATAGTTGAAAACTGAATAGCATTATAGGTGTCAGTATTTCTAATGAACCATCTTGCAAAAATAATTTGTCTTATAATATTGATCTATTATATTTCTTGTTTGTTTATGTGTGTTTTAGCAGCAACTATAAGTTAAGATTGTCTGAAAATCAGAGTATAGAAGAGGAACTTATTTTCTACACTTAATTTCGAGTTCCAAGCAATTAAGGGGTAAATACAATTCGTGAAAGCTCGAAATTTTCTTGAGATAAATCATCATTTATTATTTCTTTATAATTAAGAATGATGATTATAGAATATTTTTTGGAAAGAGTCGTTTTTGATTCAATTTTGATTATGTATCATATTCTTGTAAAGTCATAAAATTTTAGAATACATTTAGTTTTCTAATATGTTTTATACATATAGCGGTAGCCAAAATTGGGGACATTTTTGGAAATTTTCGTGTTTTTGTACATAGTATAGAAAATTAGAAAACGTTTCGTTTCACCAAATGCAAAGTAGTATGTATCATTGGAAGGAAAATTTATTACTGAATTCGATACATAACACAAAATTCAAATATCTGCAATACAAAAAGTCTTAAGCAGCAATAAATACCGATATACATTAGATTCTGATGATTGCAGTGACTAATCAGTACATAGTAGGGTAGCCTTTATTTTTTATTACAGCTTCACAGCGATGTTTCATTGAGCTGACGATAGTTTTAAGCTTTTTGTTCGCTATTACATGATGCCAGGAAACAATTATAGGCTCAATTAGCTCCCTTTTATATGAGGGGCGCCCCATTTGGACAAGAGTTTTCATACGACGCCACAATTTTTCGATAGGATTGAGGTCAGGACTGTTCCCTGGCCAGGACAACAATTCAATGTTCTCTGTATAAAAACTCACTTTCGATATTTTTGCTGTGTGGCAGGAATAGAATCCTTTTGAAAAATAAATGAAGTATTGTTGGGAAAGATATACCTGATGGGAGATAGAAGTTTTGGTTCTAGAATAGTGTCAATGCATTTCCTGATACTCAGTGTCCCATCGATGACATGAAGGCTACCAGTACCAACTGCTGACATGCATGACCAAATCATAACACTAACTGGGTTCTTCACGATTGCCTGAATGCAGTCAGGATATAACTCTACTCCTATTCTTACGTCTTACATATTTTCGCCCATCACTACCGAGTAATGATAACTTAGTTTCATCGCTTCATATGACTTGTGACCACTGATCATCTGTCCTGTCCCCTGTAATCGCTTCTTGTACTGCTGTAAATTTAAGTAAGACCTTTTTAGTGGAGTTCTACCTCTTAGACCATCATTTGCTTATATTCTTCTAATTGTTCTTGAACTTACAGAAACATCAGCATCATTCAGATAACTTCTGATGGCCGTTGATGACATTTTTCGATCTTGGAGAGATAGTCTTTTTTCTCTTCTGTCATCAACAGATGTAGTGCACCTTTTTCGGCCTTTTCCTGCGATATTTCTTATTGAATTTGTCTCCTGATATCATGAACAAAACTTTCGGACTCCAGATGAAGTCACTAAATTCACCCACCTGTCTTGAAATTTCAGAGTAGGAAAGATCACTTTCTCGTAACACAATAATCTTGCATTTCATTCTATGTGTCCAATCTACTCTTTTATTTGATGTGATTGCTTCTTGACGCATAACTTTTTTTTTTGAAAATATTTTAATTTTTTTTTAACTGAATTCAATGTTAAATTCTCTTTAAAAGATTATACACTATTTTGAATTTTGTGAAACGTAACATTTTATATTAGCGTACAAAGTTAAGAAACATACAATTTCCAACAATGTCCCCAATTTTGGCCGCCACTATAAATATATATTCTTATTTTTTAAAGAAATTAGAGCCGTAAGCGTACGGGCATCTTCATAATCATAGCATTCGGATCATAAATACCGCAGTATATATATATAATGGAAATTGCTACCAGAGGAATCAACGAACTCAAAACCCTTATGCAATGCGAGGAGAAATACAGGAAATTGAAATATTTTAAGAGGAAGAGATAGGATAATGAGCTTAATTTGAATGACTGTAAGTTACGAGATCTAATAGGCAGCTTTAGTACGATGTCAGTCCAACTGAAAAAATACATTTTCAGAAGTGTATTAGTTCCATACTTAAAAAAAATTATAGCATCCGCTAACAATTGCAGTGTTAAATATTTGCATTCCTTCGCTTTGAATTAATATATTTATGTGGTTAAGCAATTTTTTTTTTTTTTTTTTTGTTTCTCAAGGTTTTAACCGGAATCTAACAATAAAGCTCAGTCAATAAGAAAAAATCTCTGTAACAGTAAAAAAAAAAATTAGTTATTTCTTTATTATTTATTCTCGAAAGAAATACCTCTGTAAAAAGTAAGGGAAAAAAAAACAATAACAGTATCTCTCTTAAAATCTAAAACAAAAGCTAATGACGCGTGTCGTACATCAATTTGTCCTCCGGATTCAAATGTAAACATTGCACAAAGAACTTGCACAACGCAGATAAATCACGCCCTCTATCATGCGCGTGATCATTGGATATTTCAAAACATCGGCCCAAGTGATTGGATACCTTATACCCTGTTTGAAGTGTACCTTAAGAACTCGCATCCTGATTCTCCTCGCCTTTCATTGATTTTTACGCAATAACAAACCTGTGATGAATGCATGAATTTCATGGAACCAGTAGTGTGCATTTCACCATCTGATATTTAGTTACACAAAGATGTTGTTTAACGAGATAGAATTGCTAAATCATTGCATAAAATAGCCAAGTACGGGTTGCCTGATTGTTTTCATGTAATAGATCTTAGGAAATGTTTTAATTTTGTGTATCTCGAGTCAGAGTTCCTTTGCCTTTGTTAATAATTACTTAACTTTCTT
Organism: Nephila pilipes; assembly: GCA_019974015.1. NCBI lineage: Eukaryota > Metazoa > Arthropoda > Arachnida > Araneae > Nephilidae > Nephila > Nephila pilipes. The sequence goes on along the minus strand of BMAW01059840.1, from coordinate 229,834 downwards.
CAATTTTGATAAAATGGAATATAACCTTTGCACGAATGACGTGATAGCTTAACTCTTACATAATGTAATTAACTTTTCTTGAGGGTAGATAAGTTAATTAACATATACATGCATTTCATAAAAGCATATGTTTGCACTGCAAATTCTCACTTCGTATTATTGCATACACTGAGTAAAAAAGTAGAAGGATACTTGTATTTTTCGAAAAAAACTATTCATGTTTATTTTTTTATCTTGAAGTTTTTGTCAGAAACATAACATAAACTCAGAAAACAAGAAACGCTATAGTAAATTTAAATTGAATATAAAATCAAAATATTTATAAACTTTTAACTTTATTCTGGTTGTAGCGTAACTTATTGTTCTTGAATAATTAAAAAAAAGTTGCAGTATACTTCAGATTTTCTTATCATTTTATTAGTACGATTTCCCCCCGTTAGTTTTAATAACTTGAAACCACCGGTTTGGCAGAGAATCATACAAAGATGGAATGACAATTTGCTATATATTCTCTCAAACACGATTAAGACGTTTCTGAAGATTATTAATAATCATATTATTTTCCACCATCATATATTCGTCGTACAATTAATGCCCAGATATTATCTACGATATTAAGATTAAAGATCTTAGCAATTTTTGACGTCCTGAGTGGTATGAATGGATGCTCTTTTGTTGAAAGATTCATTCATTGCACCCCATAATTTAGAATAACAGGTTCTTATAATTAAATGTGTAATCAAAATGTTTCTCGTTACCTTTAAAAAACCCAGACTTAATTTTCCCTCTCAACCAACAGTTAACCGGACCATTAAATTTCCCCTCGCGATTGTCTAATAGAAAACAGTTCTTTGTCCTATAAAAATTTTAGTTTTATTGATACCCATCAGGGCCATCTAAATTGATCTTTTTCTCATCCGAGAAAGTAACAGAAGCCCATTCATTTGTGCAAGACATGATCCTTTGCCCAAAGCATTCGGTTATCTGTTCAATTTTGACCCCTTTGGATGATGTTTGTTTTTAATCTATTAATTTTAGACTCCTTTACATAATTACAAACAGTTTGCATTGACACATGTGTTAGTCTGAATTGTGTTCTGATGTCTGAAATTGTTGCACCTTTCTTCTTAGCTGCCGGCGAATTAATCTTTATAACAAAAAGGGAGTTTTTTGTGGCCTCCAGGTCGTCTTTTGCATTTTATGACTATAGGGGTTCCTCAAAAAGCTTGAAATAGCTTTACGACTAAAGTTAAGCTTACGGACAAAGTTTTTACCAGTATTTCTATAAACTGTTTTTGCAGTTCCATTTCTCTAAGAATAACGACGAAAAATATGATTTATAAATCGCGATACACAGTTTTTCTAAATAAAATCGATAATATTGACAACATATACTTCAGATTCGCAAATATATCAAATAAATTAAACTTTTCAAGGCGCCCTTCTTTTTTTACATACAGAAATTCATATATATACTTGTTTTTCACACTGAATAATGTGGTAGGTATTTGATATTATACTTGAATGGTAAGATCTAGAATCTAACTGAAACTCTTAAGTAATTCAAAGTTCCCTCTAAAAAAGAGCGTTAAAAATTTCAAGAACTCCCCCCCCCTTTTTTAACACAATTTTAACACAGTGTACTACTTAAATTTCAAACAGAAATCACTGCATGCGTTTGTTCAGAAACAAAGATGTTTACTCCAAGAACGATGAAGATGTAGCATAAAGCAAGTAAATTGACATACTTCGTGTTTATTTATATTGTTATTATCATGAAATTGAAACTTTATCTCATTATTTTTGTTCTTGCTTTAGTTACAATTTAGTATGTGATAAGGAGCCAATATTTTTATCCTTTATAACTTTTCTCCGAATATAATCTAATAGGCATTATTTCTAATAATATTAAAGGTTAAAGTTATGCAGAAAGGCAACGTGTATATTATTTTATCCCGTACTATTGAACAAATTCCTATTAAAATAATCCAGTAAAACTGAAGGTATATGAGTTATATAGGTATTTTCTTCAAAGTTTTCAAATGTATAAAGATCTTAGAAATGTTCGACCAATTCCATTGTCTTCTTAAAATCAAATGTATAGTAAAACTTGACATCATAAATAATATTTATAAGCAAATTTTATAAAATCAGCGCGTATTTTCAATACTAGTTCGTTGATAGGTATTAAAAGTCATCAATAACCATTTTTTGCCCATTTAATATTGGATTTCCTTAAATCCTCCCATACAAAAGGCACAGAATAAGAAAAAGAATTTCCTCCAGATTGTTTAATGTCTCGTGCTTATCTCTTGCAGCACTTCCATGACAGTCTTAACGAGTGAAAATCACGGGTAGGTTTATATTTAAAGAAACTCTGTTTAAGAATATTCGTAAGAGTTGACGTTTTCTTGGACATTTCTCTAAAGGCTGTCTTTGCTTCAATATCAAAGAGCGTGACTCAAACTCTGGAAGAAAAGTGTTGCAATTTTCAAGTAAATTCCCGTCATTATCGCTCATAATGGTTATTAACTATTTAGTTTCCTTAAAAATGTGACACAGCCTATAAATACGCAAATTTTCTCTTTAATGTGTAAAATTTAAAACCTTTCTAGCATTACAGTATAGGAGATGAATTCAGGAAAAATGAGTTGATTTAGGTAGACATGAGAAGCTTAATAAAATATGCTGCTGTTTACAGCCTTGGTTCTGAAGTCAAGGAACATTAAGCTCTGATATTACTTTGCATGGAACACTTTTGGTACAGCATAAAAAGCTGAGGCGAGCAACTTTTTTTTTTAAATAAAGCGCATAATAAAGAGGCACGTGCTTCGAAGTCTTACTTTTAGAAAAAGAATAAGACATCGATAGTGATGGAGATAAATACATTTACATAAAAATTACAATACTATGAAAAATTCTCTAATTTAACTCGATATGCGATCTTTGTATTTTTCAGTAATATTGTGAAACAAATGATAAAGCTCTCTTTTCGCACCTCCTCTTCCAAATTTCACTCAATCATTTCGCGAATTTTTGTTTTTAAATATTAACCATCGTTGTGAAAATCTCCCGTCACAACGATAATAGGCGGAAAATAACCATAACATTTTAAGTGCTTCTTTTTTCCTAGATATGTGTTTTCATCGTAATCAGGAATCCAGAATAATTCCGAATGGATCCTTTCCCAAACAGTTAATAAGACGTAGCCTGGTTTTGTTTCATCACTCATAACATCTATTTTCATTGTAATTAGGTGGCTATTTAGTTTATGATACCACATACATAACTACAAAGTTTAAGTGCCATTTGCATGTTTGCCGATTATCATAAAATATAATATACATTATATTTATTTTTCTTTTCCAACCGTGGTCGATTGCTTATTTGATTTTTTCGACGCACACTCGATATGGCTTCATGAAATTCCAGTGTTCTGTGGACCACGAATTGCTTTAGCTTTACTCGAAGACTGTAGAAACTGGACAGACATTGAATCAGCGAAAGAGAACAACTGACGTGCAAATTAGTATTGAGATTTCACATGATGTAATCTTTCCACAAAACTCCAATCAGTGGATGTCGATAAACTTCATAAAAATACTTCCTTTCATAGTCTGGTTGCCAAAGAAATCAATGAACTTTTGATAGCATCAAACTTCCGGTGAACCAGATCGTAGTAAACTAAGTGATATTTTTTTACCCTCTCGACAGCACTATAGCCTTTTCTCCATTCATAACTGGTCACGGCAGCATCTCCGAGAATATGCAGATACCTCCACTTCTTCTTTTTCATTTAGGTTGTAGCCGGTGGCAACGGATGTGAAGACGCCAAACGATAAATTAAAAAAAAAAAGAAAAGAAACTCAACAGTAAACCGTGCGTAATAAAGAAATTGATGTATAAGGTGATAGGAGGTGGGGAAGGAACTAGATTGAGATGGAGTTTTTCCCCCCTCTCTTTTTATCTTACATCTTGTTTTTATTTTCAATGCCCTGTTATTAACAGTGGTGAGAAGGGTTTTTAGAAGAGAGAAAAAAAATGTTTTATGACTAAGCACGCATAGTTTTTCTTACCTGTTCGTTTAGCGATAAAGATGGAAAATAGGGAGAAAAAAAAAAGGAGAGCTCTAGAAATTGTTTCTTTAGCTGAAAATAGATATATATCCACTTTTGAAAGTATTAAAAATTATGTTGCTTAAATGAAGTAGATTACGTGAGTGAATGAATTCTTAGACAGGTATCATTTTATGTTTTAGTTTCATAAGGTGAGTTTCTTGGTTAAAAATGTATATGACAATTTTTATCGATACGTTGTTGATTTTTCACAATAAATTAATTACTTCTTCTGTTTTAAAAGTAGCACTGATTTCAAATATCAGGGTTTCTATGGATAGAAAAACTTTTTAAATATATTATACACAAAGCTACACATAAAGACCCTTATCTTTAATAATTTTACCGGAAAAAAAATTGTAAAAAGGTGCGAGAAAAATAATTCAGTTCAGAAATAAAATTTAGCTATCGGAAATATTTTTGAGCACAAATATAGAATTAGTAAAGAAATATATTGACTTAATGAACTGGAAATATGTATCTGCTTCATCATCAAAATTCAATCAACGAGTTACATAAAGACACATTAAAGTGTCTTAATTAAAAAATTCTGTTATGTAATGGGAAAAAAATTAATTGAAAATGTTCTTTGTGGTTCAATGGGTAAGGAAAAAGGTAATCTTACTGAAAAGAAGTATTGAATCAGTACAACTCAATACAAATCAAACTGACAGATGTTGCTTTTATCAAATATAGGAACTCAGATGAATTTATATATTTTCATAATATTTGCATCAACAACATGAATGGCAAGTTATGTGATCTATTGCTTTCTAGAAGCAATTTACATTAATATGCCTAGATTTTAGAAAAAAATTTACCAAAATAGTATTCATTTTTCTAATCTTGTCAATTCTCTGTTATCAATCCGTAAGACATGTATTTGTGTATGTTGATTTAGTATGAAAAAAAGAATAAATGTCAAAAATGTTCTTTTCTACATTTAACTAACTACACATGTCGACCGCTTTTCATTACTTAGTTCTTGCACCATAATTTATTTAAAGGTATCAAGTAATAAAGACCAACTCTAATTAAAGGCATGTCAGAGCAGCACAAAACAGTTAAATTAAATATCACGATAGAATAACTAATGTCGTTCTATGTTCGGATCCTAACCTAACTCATATAATCCTAATTTATGATATAAATAAGAAATCTTATCATACCAGTTCCCTCTATCTTAATTCAACAACTCTCCTCGGTAATAACTACGCACAATAATATTCAGAGTAGAACTCTCTTCAATCTAAACAAAATTAATAGAAACATTTCGATACGAACTATACTTTTCTATCAGCAAATCGTCAGCCTCTATCTCCTTTATTTCCATTATTTCTATATCATTATATTTATGTAATTTCACTTCACTTCCACCTTCGCCTAATTTATTTGATCACGTTTCGTTTTGATGGAGAAAAAATTGTAATTTTATGCAATTCAAATTGATAATAGTCCTCGAGGTTTATGAAGAGATAATCACGAATAGCCGAACGCCACATGCAGCATAAAAGAAATGCAATTGTCTTCTTAATAAAAAGTAATCAGAACAATATTTAATTAAAAGCTGTTTGTACAACAATTTTTTGTGTGAGATCAAAACATATACGAAACAAATATATTTTTGTTATTTAAGTAGTTTTTAAAGAATTAAAGAAATATAAAATTGACACGGCTATCTAAAAAGATGTAAACATACATTTTTAAGGTTATTTGCATAAGTTTTATTTCGTAAGTTATTAAGAAAGGCTTTTATCTTTAAAATGCTTAATTAAAGTTATCATTTATTATTTAACTCTATTAAAGTTCAGATATACAAAGTACAATAATAATAGAGATTGCATAAAACATTCATTAACTCCCTTGTCGAGTGTTACTCGAGAAAAAATACATCTTCAGAGAAAAAAATAAGGGTTGAGATATTTTCATTGTTATTAAATAAATTATTTTCCTCCTTAAGTTAATTTCGTATGCACGAGGGTTCCCCGTAAGGTTTTAATTATTACTAAGAAATTACACATACACTAGACAAAAGTTAAGAAAAATTGACAGAAATGTGTAACTCTGACTGGGGACTATGGAGAAGTCTTAAAAAAAAATGATTATTTTAGTCTTGATAATTCTGGATAATAACTAAAATTTAACGTATTGTGAGTTACTTCAATTCATGACTTCTTGAAACCGAACAAATCAGCATTAATAACGGTAATTTACAACACTATATACGCAAGGATCCGCTAATATGCAGAATAAATTTTATCAAGATATCTCGGTTATTTCTTGGTAATAATTAAAAATTTTCGATATTCTCTCTATAATTAAAATATTATCTTGGTTTTACCTTTTTTGATGAACGAAATTTAAAACTTATGCATGAGATATCTAGTTTTTGAACGCCGGAAATATTAGATTTTGAAATAAGTAATAAAGAATAAAAATGAGGAGATATAATAAGGGATAAAAGTAATACAGATTACTTCTCCTCAAGAAGAAAAATTGCTAGTTAGTATCTTTTCGATAATGTATGCAATTTTTAGTACGTGATATTATGAGGTGAATTTAAAAGTTTGCATTTTGGAGAATATCCACTTTAAAAACATTTTCTTGTTGTGATCAAGTATAGCCTGTTCTTGAAATTATTTTCCTCACATGGTTGTTTATTTTCCTATCTTTTTTATAAGTAATATTCAATTTTAAATTTATGAATTTTTTACGCGTTTTCAAAAAAAAAAAAAAAAAAAAAAAAAAAAATGATGAGTTTTTGTGTTTTATATTTGTGAATTAAATAATAAAAAATATTATCACTTTTTTTGCAACACATTCCTTGTTAGGTGGCTGCTTATAAATTTCAATTTCGCAAGTTTTTTTCAGTGGATTTAAGAATTTTGTTTTTTTATATATATAAATTAATAAGTATTTTTTTCTTTTAAGTTTTAACTTCGATTTATAGATAAAATTTTTCTTTGCTTCCAAGGATGAAAAACTGAATCCCATTTACCTACAGTATTAATGAATCATTTTTAAAACTCATATTTGAAGTAATTGCCCGAATTACTCTCAATGGATAAGAGCCGTTAAAGCCTTTAAACCACGAACTGAAAGACTACAAGTTCGGTACTTGATTATTCCTAAGGATAAATGGACGTGTGTTTTGGAATAATCTTGTTGTTTAGTTTAAAATGGCATCAAAGTATTCAATCCTAGTTCAGGTGTCATCATTATTACATGAACCTGGGTAAAAAAAACCCACCGAGGTTTGTTAACAACACTCTATCGTGCAATCCAAATGCTACGTAATCCAAGTCAGACCTAGTGAATTCCTATATGTATGTATCTTACTAAATAAAAGAAATCGCATGTCTAATCTCACTTTGTATACTCATAAGAAACTTACTTTGTGATATTTGTATTAGAGCATACCGTGTCCCCTCCAAGAGTACTCAATACCCTTCACATCTACATGGTGGTAATTTCGTACTAAAACAGTTAGAAATATCATCAGTTCAGATGTTGATCCACTTCTCTTCTCGAAAATCCCCCTTCCCCTCATCGAACAACATACTATCCGTGTCCGTCGAGTGCCCTCCTCAGGGAAGGCACTGACTCGGAAGTGAGGGGAGGGGCTCCACACCTGTACCGAGCGGAAGTGTGCGCCCCAGGGCCCTGGCCCATTCACAAAACGGCCCCAGGGCGCCGCGTGAGCCGCTCGACAGGTACCCCGCGGCACGTACTGTTTACTTTCTTCTATACAGGAAGGAAAGAAAAACCACACGCGGACAGAATAGTAATGCTTGTATTGTAGCGGAGAAGAGGTTTGTTAATGATGGGTTGTTTATTTTGCTTTACGATTGTTTTGTGGAGACAGTTTTTTTTGTCTGTGAATGAATAACAGCGTGGATCGAAATACGTAGGAAACTTGACAATGGTGTGATTAATAAATTAAAAGAGTTCAATAGGATCCTCTTATAGAGAAAAAGGAGAACATTTGGTTGGTCCGATTGTTTATGGGTCAGATGCCATTAATTAATATTTCATAAATATTTGATAATGTTTAAAAATATATATTTTTACTGCATTCACCACACAGAGGTTATATCACGTCCCCCCTCTCTTCAATTAATACTTAGGGAACCTTTAAGGCTCCCGTCTACCCGCCATTTTGATTTCATCAGCTTAATGTTAATCCTATGGAATTTCGACTTGAATTCTCCCATCTTTATTATTTGATCTATTTGAATGCAATAAAGTGTATCTAAAAGAGCAAAAAATAATGAATGCTTCTGTGGAATTACTTTTTCCCACCGATTTTTAAAAATATTTGAAAATATTCTTTAAAGATCAGAAAACTCAAAAACGAATAATTAAAATAAGAATAAAAATATTTTTAAAAATCTTAGGAAAAAAGTAATTCCACAGAAGCATTGATTATTTTTTGCTCTTTTAGATACACTTTATTGCATTCAAATAGATCAAATAATAAAGATGTGAGAATTAAAGTCGAAATTCCATAAGATTAACATTACGTCCACGAAATCAAAATGGTGGGTAGACGGGAGCCCTAACTAAATTTGTTTGAATTGAAAATCCCCATCAATGAATAAAATATGACTTATGTAGATTAGATCGGAATTAAAGAAATTTAATGTGAAAGGGTTGAGAAAATACATATATAAGCAGTAGTAAAGCGCTTAATACCGAGGTTGGCAGTTTAGTGTGTGAATTAGATAGTGAGTGGAGATTATCAAGTAAATCATCGACATTGGATTTGCGTTGAGTAAGGAGCCATTAGAGTGATTTGAGGTGCATTTTCACAAGGTTAGTGACTCTAACTCTGAACTTTATTCAAATCTAAGGCCTCGACATCGAGTGGGGTAGTAAGAGAATTTATTATTCTAAACGTTAAATCAGACGAGTGTAGTGATTACTTACCACAGATAAAGTAGGTTAAAGTTAGGTATTGCTTATTTGAAGATCTGAATAAGCAATATTTAACTATATATCTTTTGTGATAGAGATAGAAAAAAAACTTTGAAACACATTTTGAAGGCTCTATTCAGCAAACTATTCGCAATATTATTTTATCCAATATGGACCTAAGTTTCGCAGAATTCAGAGTGATTTTTAACACATCAGGTGAAATCAACGAAAATATTACTATTTTTTTTCTATAAATTTATTAATAGATTTTACTAATAGGATAGTAGTAGCAGTAAATTTTTCGTAATAGATTTTTAACTGACAGGTTAATAGATTTTTACTTAATCACTAATAGATTTTTCATAATTATTGGAAAGCATGTACTTATTTATTTGAATAACTAAAAGGTGAAAGAAAAATGCTTTATGATTATTGTTTTATAAGATGATAATATTGGTTACTTTTCTGATGTGTTCTATTTATATAATTAAATGATTAATTTAATAGAGCAGCAGAAAATATATTTAATCGAGATATAAATCAGTAGAATAGGGAATAATTTCATTCATTCCAGGGCAACGTAAAACTTGTAAAACATTATTTTCATTAGCATATAATTTCGAAGTTTATTTGATTTATTGTAATTTAAACATTATTTTGTAATTAATGTGACTTTATGAATATATTCAACTACTAAAGGTTTTATAGTTTACATAAAAAGGATTTCTTGAGTGAGTATTTCAAAGTAAGATTCTTCACAAAAAATATAGTGTAAAAAATATAAATATGATTTTTGAAATCAGAACAATAAATTTTATTCAAATCATATTGTTGCACATAAACACCGACAAAAGGATACATTTTATTGACTAATGCTACACATCCTTGAAAATTTTGTGTTGCAAATTTGTTATCGTGTATGATACATTAGTCATACAAATATCGAACACACATATGACATTATTGCTTATTGCCTTAATATATTTAGATTTTTATATTAATGCTGAAGTCAAACCAACTAGCATTTTAAGCCAATAAAATGTTTGCCATCTCTTTAACGGAAAGCTCCATCCGATCAGTTTCTTTCGATTGAGTGTAAAATATGCTTGTATTTTCAACCGTAGAGTTCTCTAACAAAGCCTTAGAGGCGAAAGCTTATTCAGTCGACTGCCTATGGTCACTTTCCTATAAGTGCACATTACTTCCGCTTTGCTAAACTGTTCTGGCTTACAACTTACAGAGAATACACAAACTTCTCAAGCGCCAGGTATGGAATGAGAGGGAAAAAAAGGAGGAAAACTAATCGATGCATCAGAAAACAAGACCATGGCCAATCGAACTGCTTGAGGGAGCGAACTTAAGGAGGGAGAAAGCCATCTTCTTTACCCACCTACCTGATATTTTCAGTCCCATTTCCTGTAAAGAAAGGCTTGAGGGCTGGGGCAAAAGGGACGCGATGAGCCGTACTCTTCTCTGCCTCGAAAGTCATCCAATCGATGTAGGGGCTTCTGCAAAATTTGCCGAATCCGACGAATTTCCGGTATTTTGAATCTCTTCGCCGGTGCTTCTCAAAAGAGGAGTCGGCTTTTTCCTGCACACGCCTCTGAAGTACCTGAGGGCTCCAGGAGAGGAGGGGAGCAGAGCTTGGAAGGTGTCGAATCGCCTGATGAGGGCTGTTGTGTGTTTGTGTTGGGAGGTGTCAAGTGGCTGGGAATAATAAAATTCAACTCATTTTGCACTTGTACTTCTTCTCCAAACCTCTTCAGACTCTAAAGCCTGCGCAGTATTCTAATCAACTCTGCTTCATCAAATTTTCAAGAAAATTCGATATTTATTCCTCCTCCCTCAATACTTTTCGTTCGTATATGAATGCATATCACATCACTACTATTTGCGAGTTTCTGGATTCTGTTCCTTATACTGAGTTTTCTTTTTGTTCTCAGTGCATATTTCTTATTTTGAAATCCGCAAGAGACGGTGTTTGCAATTTTCTAACAGAATAAAGTTATCTTCTGCTGCTTTTCTAGATTTCTTTAATATCCGCCACCTTACCATATCCAAAAAATCTCTAAATTTGGAACTGTCATTTCAATCATAGCCTTATATTTTCAATAACGGTATATATATTCTTATCATTTTTTAATAACGGTAATGTTGAGATTATATTTCAATAATAAGTTGAGAATATTCTGGAAGCTATATTTGTATTTAATAGCGAACAGAAATACTTTGATTTCAAGATAAAAAAGACTATCGAATTGTTCATTGGGAATTATATTAAGCCTACCGTATTATTCTAGGAATATAGATTTTACTTTATAATTTTGTACAGATGAAAGTTTAAGCATAAGTTATTATATTACTTTAATTTAAATCATTATTACGCTAAAAAATTTCATTAACAATGTTATTCCTTATTATACAGTAAGATTATATCTGTACGCCGGAGGTAATATTTTTTAGGATATATGTCCCTTTTTTAAAATAGTTATTAATAGTTTTAAAGGTTCTTAGAATACTTTTAAAAAATCAAATGCAATAACTACTAGTTTAATTAGCTTATTTGTAAAGACACTGGGAAATACTCTTAAAGTGAAAAATATGGTTAAAAAACAATCGCCTAACCGATGACGCTTGCATGAAAGTGATGAAAATTCCAAATGAGATCAGAATTAAGTACCGGAAATAACAGGTTTTTTTTAAGGTTTTGCCAGGTTGTTTAATAGTTTTTATTGATACGTGATGACATAATATTTAGTTATGAAAAAATCTAATTTTGAGTCCATATTTTATTTTTTACATTTAGTTACTGGCTATATATGATATAGAAGACCTTTTTTTTTTTTGATTTATCAGAGTTTAAAACTAAACGGTGCTTATTGAATTAAAAAAAAATATATTATCTGAATCCCACCACTGATTTTATACCGCATAAATCCCTAAGCTTTCGCGAGAGCTCCAATTTTACAGTAAATAAGGTTTTTTCAATTTGAACACAAGGGTTCTAGTTGTCATAAGTTACATCGTATATTACAGTGGAAAAAACAGAGAAAATTGTTCTAAGAATTTGGTATTATAGGTTATTTTTTAATACCAGAGTTTCAGGAATGAATAAAAATCTGTGTAAAATATATATGAAAGAAATTTAAAAAAGAAATTTTATAAAAGGGTTCAAATGTTGCATGTTTTCATCGAACGATGCCAAAAACATTTGTACAATATAATGAAACTATTTTAAATGTAAGAAGTTTGTATTTAAACAAAATTTCAGTGGAATGAATAAAGATATTGTTGAGAATTTTCCTTTGGTAAGGAAGAACTATAATATTCACCTTAGATTTGTTGTTATTAAGTAATCAGAGCAATGCTTTCAATAGGATAGAAAAAATCATATTTGAAGAGCTATAATGGAAACATTTTTCATCTGGTTTGTTGTGATTAACGAGTACAGAAATCAAAAGAACTTTCAGAAGAGTTTCTATCCATTTTTTTCTTAAATTGAACGATTGATTCGTTAAATTTAAAAATAAGGAAAATTTTCAGAATACTCAATTGAAAACAAACACTAAGAATTTATAAAAAAAAAAATAGTTTGAAATAATATTTGCATCATTTAAAGGTAAAATTGAGCGAAAATGAATGAACCGAATACAAAAATATTTAAAGAACATGGATCCTTATCCTTTGTATATGTCCTTTATATTTCAGATTTATCTTTCTTTAAAGGGGATTTTCTTTGCGCAAACTTATATTTCTACGATATATCTTTCATTAATTTCTAAGGTAATAAATAATAATAAAATAGTAGTTGTATTCAAAATTATACCAAAGCTGACTGGAATTATTCGTTTTGCGATTACGACTGTGATAGAGAAAACCTTCAAGTATTTCTATTTTTCCCAACTTCACACAATTCTTAAAAATTGTTTTTTATAAGAAATTATAAGAATTATAAAAATTTCTATTATACTAAAAGGCTAAAATTATTGTAGCATATTTCTCAACAATTCATTCATAACGCAAGGGGAAAAAACAAAAAATTATTGCTCAAATATTACTCAAAAATCTCAAAAGAGTCGACAAAACCTGAAAAAGAGCTAATTACTCATGATATTTAGCTTAATTTTTCAGTAAAAGATTAGTATGAACTAAGTAAAACGCGAAAAGAAGACAAATTATACATATATGATACTTAATAACCAGATAAAACTCAATTTAATATTTTTTCAAAGATTGTTAAAAGTATAAAATAAGAAACAAAAAATGTAAGAATGCATCAACATATGAAAATAACCAAAACATATCAGTTTATTTAAATGCTAATTTGAAGAATGAACTCTCTGATTTGTACTTCGCCACGAAAGAAAAAAGTAACATGAATAAAAATGAACTAGAAATACCAGAATTTGCATAAAATAATAGTAATAATTCATATCTTATCGATGACAAAATAACACCCTTTCGCAACAAACGTTTCGAAATAACGCGAAATGTGCATTGTCTATCTGGGAAGAGAGAAGTTTTAAATATAAAAGACTCAAATGTAGTAAGATATAAATTAGAAAGCTGTTCAGATTGTATCGATAATTATATGCCTTGTCATAGTATCGAACAATATATCTCCAATTACAGAGTTTCGGAGAGATACTATCGCAACTGTATGCATCTTTTCCAAGTGATATCATCTCTGTTCATTTCGTATCTCAGAGTGTATATACAATCGAGTCTTTTATGTCGAGTCATCTTCAAGATCTCTGAAATAAGGCCGTGTTACAATATCACGTGCAATTATTTAAATTTTTAATAAGATATAATTAAAACGTATCGATTTTTTATTCATTTAGCATTTCGTATTGTTGCGAATTTTCTCTGAAGATCTTCCTGGATTTTCAAGTTTGAACAATTCTTTACGATGCATATTCTGATTGGTGCAGAATAGTATCGACTAAGTATTCAGAAGTGTTATCTTTATCTGCTATAAATGAAATATGCTATTACAATTAGATTTTTATTCTTGACTATTCAGTAACAAAGATGACAGTTTAATGATATATACTTAAAATGACACGAAATCAACCAGATAAAACGACTTTTTTTTTGCTTCAAGGAACATAGTGAATATCAAAAAGCGCTGAAAATAAAAAGTTTACTTTCATCTGAGATAAATATATATATATATATATATATATATATATATATATATATATATATATATAGGCATCATGAACACATAAGCTTTCTCATACCTATATTATTGTATAACAAATTCGGGGAAAATGTATAGTTCATATACAGGATTCCAAGCCTTCAAAAGAATTTAATTCTCAACTCAAATTTAGACTTATCAAATTTAAGAATATATTTAAGCTTAAAAAATTAGCACATGAGTGAATAAAGTGAAATGAAAACAACATTTTTAAAGAATGAATGTAGATTATTCTAAATTTTATACACGTTCAATTTCATTAATACGTATTTAAATTCCCCCCCTTAAAGTTATATAAATGAATGTTATAAACTGAATTATCTGGTATTCATTTATCTAGAATTATTTTGGTAAGTCTTAAATGAATTTCAATACAGATACATTTGCATTAATTTAACAACGTCTCAAGTGAGTTAAAGAAACATAAAAGACTACAAAAATTTGAATAAAGCACAATTACAGTTACATAAGCATGAACATTTTTTTTAAAAAAAAATAAAATCATTCCATTAGAATTTAACAATAAAAGCCCTGTCATCTTTATAATACACTGCAATATGTAAAAAATAAGATAATTAAAAATTGTTATTAAAAATAGTTCACAACTAATAAAATCAAAAAAAAAAAAAAATAATAATCTCAAAATAAAAGATTGTTAATTGAATTAGTCGGAATTTTTTAAATTCAATTATTGTATATGCAACATCACATAAGTTTATATCTTGACTGTATGTGCAGCAGTATTGGATGATGTTAGTGAATCAATACTTTTAAAGAAAAAAAAATTTAAAAATGCCTCATTTGTAACAAAATAAATTTTTGAAAAAAAAGATGCATAGAATATTAAATCATCTTTCAAAAATGGAAAACACAGATAAAAATATTTATCTCAAACTTGAAGTACTTTGCTAATATCGAGATTAAAGGATCAACCGCAAAAGTAAGCAGATTATAGAAACAAATATGCGAAGTTACAAAAGTTCACAGAAGGGAGAATGTTATTTGAGAACAACCTCGCGGGTATAAAGTTGGTTTTAATGAAAATGCCATCTTTTTTAGCAATATTTTTTTATGTATAATAATGTGCAGTGAAAAATGTCTAAGAAAAAGGAATTTTACTTAGAGTTTTTTCCTAAGATGTATAATGAAAAAAAAAAAAAAAAATACCGCACAACTTGAATATTTACCATTTAAAATATTGATCCTATACACGTATTCTAAAGAGAGGCTGCTAAATGAAGATGTTTTCAAATCTTTGCTTTTTTTCATAAAGGTGCACAGATTAGTAAAATTTAAAAATATATATATATAAAAGGACAACAAATTCCCTTTTTAAAAGTTTTCTTTTAAAAATTGACTTTATTACATGAACGTTTATTTAGTAATATTTCCTCTTTGTTTAAGTGTTACGTAAATTTTAAATAAAGCTTACCTAATTACATTTTTGATGTGTTTCTTGGAATGTATATTATATATTTTTCAACCCAATATTAATATTTATTTCGCAGTCTTTAGTGCATACTTCCAAGTATTGCTCATAAAATTTTAAATTAGTGAAAAAAAATTCTGCTGTAATTTTTCTTCATAAAAATAAGAACATTTTTATTAATTTCTGAAAAATATTAAATACTTTTCTTGTTTAATATTTGTTTTAAAAAATTGCATCTTGGTTTTTCTAAAAAAATTATGGTAAAATCTCGGATTTTTGTTTGTTTGTTTTGAGTATGCTATACATTACGTATAATATCCACAAGAATTAAATATTATTAAAGATTTAACAAATAAAAAAAATGTGCTCTAAGCATTCATATTACATAATTCCTGAAGAATATTTTCTTATTAAAATGAGAGCAAAATTATATTTTTATATATAAACATTACCCATGAAGATTTTCATCATAAGAGCACAACGTGATTTTTTATTCATTTGAGCAACTTCGTTTCGTAATTATTTTTCAACTTTGATTCACTTTCGTTTGATAGGGAGAAGATAGAAAAGCGGCACACTTTTTTTTTTTTTTTTTTTTTTTTTTTTTTTTTCAAAAAAAAAAAAAAAAAAATCGCGGTCACTTTCGAAATTAAGCTAAATATCTATCAAATGCAAGATATAAGTTCCGAAACACGTTTATAATTTTGGAACAATGTATACTGTTTGTAAAGGCATAAGAAATGAAAATTTTGATTTATAAATTTTTTAGCTCATTCGGTTATCCTTTTTTTATTCTAGTTAATTTCTAATTATGATTTATATTGTTGACTGATTATTGTTTCTTATTTTCCCAGTGAAATTTAATTTTCTGATAAATTTTTAATTATATGAAAATGTTTAATGATAGGCAAGGAAGGTTAAATAACTTATTTCTTATTTTTCAGTAAGATAAAATTGTTTTCATATCTTTAACATTTGATTTGCTTTCGTGTAAATATTTCCAAAATTAAAATAACGGAATAGAAACAAAATAAAGTTAAATAATGCAAATAAGTTTTTGCTCAAGTAGATAATTATTTAATACACAAAGTAATTTAATAAAAAGATATTCTGAGGAAGCACAGAGTTTTTATTATTTTAAATATTTTCCCTCATTTAAATACAAAACAGAGGAACAAAACTGAAAGGAGTAAGAAAATCAATTCATCCCTCATACTATTTTTTATCCGTTTTTTTCCTTTAAAATGCACGAAAATATATGCATACAAATATGAATTCAAGAACACAAAAACTTTAAAGATATGATTTTGAAATTCAGGAACATGGTTAATCATTTACCCAGAATACCCTTAGCTCTTTGAAGTTTGGTACACCAACATAATTAATACATTTTAAAGGCATGTAAAATGGCTTTTAAGGCTTGCAGCGAATTTGTTTCCAAAATACTTGAACTACAGGTATACCATTAGAACTACATACCAATCGAGTATTTTGTTTCCAACTTGTTGAGTTTTACAATGCAGAAATTGGAAGGATATGTATACTCTACTACTTGTTTTATAATAAATTCTCCGTTATTTGTGAATATGACTGCAATTTTCTTAAAGAAACTCAATTATTCTTTTTTTTTTCTTTATCTATCTATATAACATAGTGAGACCTGGATAAAATGCTTCATAAAATGAGTTTGTAAAGTGATATTCAAGTTCTTTCTAGCACAGAAATGCAATATGAAACTACACATACACACACACACACACACACACACGCACACACACACACACATATATATATATAATATATATATATATATATATGTGTGTGTGTGTGTGAGAGAGAGAGAGAGAGAGAGAGAGAGAGAGAGAGAAAAGAGTTCTAAGTGAACGCAATAGTCGAGTGGTATTGTTCAATCCTGGTGCTACAAAAAAAACCTATCGTATAATAGAACTGATGCATATTAAATCTGTTGACGCTGTTCAGATGGTGTGGAGGAAGTTAAGAGAGTGGGGTGTCAGCTCAAGTGTTATCTTCGTCACATGATCGAAGATCGAAATTACAAGGACCATCGCCAATATTAATGCTGGTATAAATACCCCTTGTGCGCTTCTAAGCGCGAAGTTAATAATCAATTATTAAATTAATTACGTTATAAATTAATTACTTGTATCAGAGGCAAACTTAAACATCCTGCCTTTACCTTGTGAATGGAATTCTTACATTTGCTTATGGAATGTTTTTCTATTGATGGATATGTACTTCTTTTCAATCATTAAAATTGAAAGTGAGAGAAGTAATTGAGTATGTTTTTCTCTTTTTCTATGGAGAATTACAATATGTTTAGCCGAGTTCGTTGGACATGATGAGGAGCAAACAGAACAAAGCCCATTTATTACTGTGTAAGATTACAATTAAACTGATGATTTATGCATATGAGAAATAAAAGTTGTTCCGAGATTATTTTTACTCATTCTATTCCGTCGATTCCATTTGGACGTATGCACTTGCAGTGTAAAATATTTTGATTCCTAGACAGGCACCAAAATGACTGCCAAGTTATGGTCGACTTACAGAAAATCAAGATATAACCCTCATTGTAAAAAAATTAGTCTTCATGCGTAGGTTTAAGTCGTAAAATTTGTTTTACTGCAGATCTTCTTTTTAAGCAGAGAAAAAAAGTTATAATCTCCCGTAACATTTATCTTAACCGGTTCATAATCATTCACTTTCACAATTTCAAATTGAATGCTAACGTAATGGCAGATTTGTTACTTAGCTGCAATACTTTTGATAAATATATGCGGATTACGTTACCCCTTGAAAAGATTTAATAAATCTTAATAAAAGATACTATATATATCGGGGTACGCGGGGTCGGTGGTACTTGGAATGGAAAAAGGTTGGGAACCGCTGTCTTTAAACACACACACACATATATATATATAACACATCGATCAATAACTCCCGAGACTAACCCAGAGATGGCGCTCGTATTAAACCAGTAACCAGGTCTTTCTAGAGTACTAACCTTTGCTTGAAACGTGTCAAAATTTTAAGTCGATCGGACCAGGAAAAAGGTTTTTTGAAGTGAAGTGAAAAAGGTTTTTTCCAAGTGGGTGCCGCGATTGCTTTCGATGGAACAAAAACAGCAACGAGTCGATGATTCAGAAAGCTGTTTATCGCTATTTACTCGCAACAAAAAAGATTTCTTGCGAAAAATTGGGGGAGGTTGGAGAAAGCGTTGGAACTTGATTGTATCCGCCCTAAAGGCGATTAACAAAGGTGTTTATGTTGATGAATAAAAAAAATTTTTGCAAAAAAATGTTGTTTTCAATGTTAGACTCGGGAGTTATTGATCGATGTGTTACATACATATATATATATATATATATATATATATACTGCAATTCTTAAGTCTTAAAATACTGCAACTTTACGTAAAAACACTGCAACTCTTAAAAACATTGATGCAACTCTTGTACGTCGAATACGGAAGAGCATTCATGTGTGTGGGAGGGGGGGCAGAACTAGTCGAAAAAGAGGATTTTTAAGCGTGCGTGCCAAAATCCTCATTTCGTTCACTTGCACATTTCGCCAAATTTTGTTGTGGTGTTTTTTTGCATTAATCGTTTAAATTAAAATTTAAACAGTAAAAATGAGTAACCATCACTATTTAGATGATGGAACGAGATGGCAAATTGTGGGTTGGCGAGAAGTAGGCCAGTCTCCAATCCAGAATTGTAGAGAATTTGATTTAACGTCCAGTGTCGCGCTCAACTTATGGAAACAGTTTAAGGATACAGGATTCGTCGTGAGGAGGCCTGGACGTGATCGTCCAAGAGCCACGACGGGCAGAGAAGATCAGCATTTGTCCATTATAGAGAGACGTAACAAGGATGCTACAGCTACTGAAGTCTCTCATGAGTTGTTTGCGGCCACAGGAACCCAAGGTTCAAGGGTGACTATTTCCAGAAGACTTCATGAGAGAGGGCTGTTTGCAAGCAGACCTGTTGTTTGCATCCCGCATAGTTCTGCGAACAGGAGAGTTTGCTTAAAATGATGCAGAGATTATAGAGATTGGAGCATGGATCAATGGGTGACCGTTCTCTTCTCTGATAAGCTCTGGTTCTGCCTAACCAGTGATTTTAGCCGTACTTTCATTTGGAGAGAACCAGGCGCCCAATACCTGCCCTCCAATGTCTGAGAAATTGACCATCACGGCAGCGGAGACTAGATGGTTTGGGCAGGCATCATGTTGGATGGTCGCACACACCTCCATGTCTTTGAAAGAAGCACTGTGACTGCTGAGAGGTATAGGAATGAGTTCGGGAGCCCCATGTTAACCCTTTTCAGGATAACAGTTGATCCTAATTTCCTTTTAACGGATGACAACGTGAAGCCTCATAGAGTTCATCTGGTCGACGAATTTCTGGAAAGTAAGGATATTCGTCGGATGGATTAGCAAGTCAGATCTCTAGACTCCAACCCTATAGAGCATGCTTGGGACGCTCTGGGGAGGACAATAGCAATTCAAAACCTCCTGCAACTGCTGTTTTAAACCTTGCGACCAACTTCGATGAGTGTCACGGATGATTATGCATGTGTATTATAACAGTTGAATGTTTTTCTTTTTTATCAACCCTATGCACAAACCAAATTACATTAAAATCTGTCCAGTAGTTCGAGTGATAATCGACCAAATCGGAAAATTCTCTTAATTTGGAATACCAGTACACACACACACACACACACACAGAGAGAAATTTATCCTTTTCATAATGTAAAATATGAATACGAATAAAAGCCTCCACTATATACCGTCAATGTGTATTGCCAACTCTCTCCGAACGGCCTTTTTGGGGTTTGTGCATTTAAAAATTACATTCTGTGTAAAGAAAGACACGAAACGCCCTTAAATAATTTTACATTTATTAAGTGTTTTGTTATGCAGTTGAAAGAATATTTTTGAACGAAAAGAAAACAACAGGATCAACGTAGTACGTTTGAAAAAGGAGAACGACTCGACGACACTCTTTATATTTTACGTTCTGAAAATTAGGTAAAAAGGCATTGTCAAATATGCTGCAATAAGCAAATCGTTGAACTATTCAAATGAACATCAACATATTGTTCAATAGAGTTTTGTCTTGATAACCCTTTGCATTACTTTAAGGGACTGTTTTGAAAATGTCATATATATAAATAATTACTTTAATAATAAAAGATTATAACTTAAATTTTCATATAGTTTCTTAAAACTTTCATTCCTCCATTTCGGGTTCACGTGTATTTTTTTAAATTATATATGTGCTGTAATGATTTAACCACAACCCGCAATCTACTGGTATATATTATTATAATCATTTTTTCGAACGTTAATTGTGGAAAAGGGATATACTTGAGGCTTACTATCATCAATTTTACAAACCGAAGTGAAGAGTAATAAGAAAAAGTCATTTCCCCCTTTCCTATGGGGGTCACAACTGTGTTTCTCCCTTTTTCCAGTAGGTCTCAATTAAACAGTTATTGGCAGTTATTGTCAAGATAATAAAGGGTTCACAGCTCATGGCCGTCGACGATCAAGAAGAGTTGAGTATTCGAGATCTAGTTCTATCAAAAACCATCATAAATATCTGTGCTGCTACACATTAACTTTAATTGAGTCTCCAAATCCTCTTGCGGTGTCGTGACGAAATTAGGAAAGTGAATTACTAGCCCAGGTGTCATCCTATTCATTTCACCAAGGCTTAAAATACGAGAAAGGTTGCCAATAGTTCTCGTGTTGACTCTAGTGTGAATTTATTCAAACCAAAACAAATCAGTCAGACTCTAAACCCATAAGTAAATGGAAAATAAGAAATTTCATACTTTTTGAAATTTAATGAGACTTGTATTTTGTCCTTTGAGAGCTATTTTAAAATTGTTTTATTTTTAAGAAACCGTAAATATCAAACACTATTCTATTCATATATAAAAATTCTTAAAATATCTTTGTGGTTTTTATCAAAACATATAAAAATCTTAATGATTTTTTTTAAAAAAAGAATCTTTACATATTAACTTAAAGAACTCATTATGGTTTTACTAATTTTTTTTTATTAATATTACTTGCTCAACTCTAACAACGTTAGACCACATCAAACTAGTTTCTTCGTAACTGTTGTAAACTGGGCTGAAACATTTATTTGTAAGAACACGTTTTGTAATACTTTCACAAAATGTTAAATTATTATTATCTCCATCCATCAAATCGGTATGTACATAGTTGTTCATCTGTGTCAGTTACTCACCTTCTGTTCTCATCATTGAATAGATCACGAAGAATGCTATTTGAAGAAAAGATAATAGAAGTGATAAAAAAAGAGACTGCTATTTTCTCTGCCTCTAATTTATAGTATTATAAACGCTATGTTTATTTCTAATATTATGATTAAACTTTTGCTTCTAAAAGCATTTTATCTGTATTATTTATATTTTGCATACACAAAATATTCTCATTTTTTATTTTTCAAAGAAAGAACTTGTTTTTAAACCTTTTTTTTTTTTTTCCTTTTGAGTTTTAAGAAAATTTGATGAAAGGAAGATGAATAAATTACACAAAGTTAAATATTACCTTAAGTATTTTTACACCTTAGTTCTATCAATTTATCTAATAGTCATTCAGGAAAATATTTTAGACATTTATTAAAATTCTTCTCATCCGTCTCTTTATAATATCTTCTACAGTCTAGATACAAGTTATTCGATCTTGAATTCCAAAGGACTAAAGATATTTTTAGAAAGAAAATTAAATAAAAACAATAGTAAATAGAGTATAAGACATTACATTAAATAAATATAACTTACGTGACAAAAGTTAAGGAACAACAATATGCAAATATCCAGATGGCAGTATATATAAATAAATCGACAATGCATTATCAGAGCTTCCATTTGTGCTCAAATGATTCGAGCAGAAAGCTTTTTGAAGTGATTATATCCACAGAGCCGAAATTTACTGACTTTGAAAGCGGAATGTTAGTTGGAGCTAGACGCATGATGCATTCGATTTCAGAAATTGAGAGGAAATTCAGCATTCCTCGATGCAAAATGCCAAGAGCAAGCCGAGAGTATATAATTTCAGGCATTGCCTCCCACCATAAACAACTGCACTTTTTTAAGAACCGAGACCAACAACGGTTGCGTAGAGATTCAGTGTTACCAGACAAGCAACAACACTTTGTCAAATAAAGGCAGCAATGAATGTAAGACATTCAGCAAACGTGTCCTTGAGGACATTATATTTGTGTTGATGGGATGTAAGAACCAGAAGCAGAAGATCAAGACTTGAATGTCATGTCCACGAGGCCATGATCCCAAGTTGTGAACAAGGCGCTATGCCAGCTGGGGGTGACTCTATAATGGTGTAGGTTCCTTTAACTTTTACTTATCACAGACTGGAAACTCTGGATAAACTCAACCAATCCTTTACTGAAAATGTTCCGCTACTTAGAGATCATTTTCTGACGTTTATGGGCCGAGCAAAGATGAAATTTTCCATGAAAAAGCGCAACGTATAGAACAAAATTATTCGCGATTGGTTTCAGGAACATTCTGAATAATACCAGTGAATGATTAGGCCACACAAATTATCAGATGGGAATCCCATCGAACATTTTCGTGTGTGGAGCATGACTGAAAAGTTGCTTGAGCAAAATCCTACACCAGCAATATTTTCGCTATTATGAACGGTTGTAGAGACATCACGGAGAAATATTTCTTCAGGAAGTTTCCGACGATTTGTTGAATCAATGTCTCGTTGAGTTGCCACACATCCCCGTATAAAAAGGAAGAAGGGCCGTCAATCTTTTGTTCGCATTGATTGATAGCTTTAATTTTTATAACGTTTTTTCAGGAACGAAAATTTTCTTGGGTGTGTGGGAATGAAATCAGTCCAACACGGAGGATACCGACAAATGATGCTTTCACAAATCTTCAGGATGACAGATAGCAGAGCTTGGATAATGACAGCATAAATAAATATACAGCCCTTGCACAGTTTAGTAACACAGAAACAGGATCAAAACTGCAATTTTAAAGATAATCAAGTTATTTCAGCAGCATTCAGCTCACCAGCTTATTACTCCTTTCTACGAACAACCTCCGCAATAATATTCTGCCGTTCCAGGTCATGTTCCGACGATTCCTAGCAGACACACGTTGCTTCTCCGCAAATTTAGCCGACACGATACACTCCCGAGTGCCAACAGCTTTCAGTCGATTTCCCGATCGATCTTCACAACAGAAACTCCAAATACAGACAGACGCCGACAGTTACGCTAGATTCAGGTCGAATATCCAGCGAATTCTCTCGGCCATGCTATCCTCGTCAGATCCATTCAATCGATTCCCTGATTGGTCTCCAAAGCAGACTCAACAGATAAACTTATTCCCTGCCTCTCAGACTCTCAGCGTATTCATACTTTTTCAGGCCAAGTTTAATATAACCGGGGAAATTCATGAAAAATCCGTAACTTTCTTCCCGATCAGTATTTTACTTCTGTTCCAGCATTATCGGCATATTTCCATTTGTCACCAAGTTTCTTGTAAAAAATCACCAAAATGATCGCCATTACTTAAACTTCCTTTGCTCACTGATATATATTTGTAAACGTTTCATTTCCTTTATAAGATAATTCGGCGGTTATCTTATAAAGGAAATGAAACGTTGGGAAGGGATATCTCATGTTCGCAACAATATATATATATATATATATATATATATATATATATATATATATATATGCATCTGATGATAAATGCTCTTGATAAATTTTGCTCTTGAAATAAACATTCTTATCGGTTACCGTATCGATAAGTATCGAGACTTTCATATGTATTGATAATGATCAGATATTACTCAGCAAAAAGATTCCTTTTTTTAAAATTGGAGGGATTATTCATCGAAAATATTTTACTGACTCACGCTCTCGGAATAAGAAAAATATTGAAGACCTCAGTGTTATTGTCATAATGGCATTCATTTTCTTGTTAGTTCAAAAAACTATTACGTTTTCTGATATAATCAACCAGCGTGTTAAGAAAAGTAAACTGAATTTAAAAATATTGTAAATTTATCCGTATTTTTAGTTCCTTTTTCCATGTGAATCATTGTAGAAGGATGCTGCCGTTTTTTCTTTCTCTTTCTTTTAAATGTTTCATTCAAGTTCTTTGATTCTACTTCATTAGTATAAAAAAGAGCAGGAAATTATCATATACGATTTTTTAAATAAATATCTTTCAATAATTGAAAATGACCTAAAATTTTGCCTATGATCTATTTTAAACTCAGTTTAGTTTAATTTTTTAATATTATTGTTCCATGTAGTTTTTAAAATTTTCAGGTTTCTTTCGGTATATTTTCGGAAAACTTTTGATATGATGAAAATCAAGGTGATTGTTTGATTACTTATGTACGTTGTACTAAGTAACAAAAAGAGGGTTATAAGCAAATCGCTAAAGACAGAGTTCACCAACAAGGGTCTGGAGTCCAAACTAAGCTCCTTCCCCCGAGAAAAAACCATTAGTACTCGGAAGCTTCATATATGTATCAAAAATACCTAATCAGTGCATGAATACGAAATCTCTTACTCAGGGAATGCGTACAAGGTAAGTTTGAGAACACAGGAGCTCAAAAAAGAGCATCGGTTGTTCAGAGTTCAATTGGTGATTAACCTCACTATTTTAAACCACTGTATAGTGACGAGGACGGAATTTGAGCCAGCACCCCACTCTCCAAACTTCCATACCACACCAACGTGAGGAGTTGCAGCCTCAACAGATCTCAAGAGCAGAAGTCCAGTTCTACAGCGAGTCTTTAGTGAACCAGGACTCGAACCCAAGACTCGATTGATTATGCGGGCCGGGAGCTTCTACAGTCTGATAAAAATCAGAAGCTATACTGCTTTTTCAGCTAGAATGAAATTAAATCGCATTCAACTTTGATCCAAAAATGTCATTAGTTTTTGTTAAATTAATTATTTATTTTTTCAAGTGTTTAATAATACATAGAATATGATAAAGAAATGAATGATTCTTATTATACACACATAGATTTTTAAATATTAAGGTTTTCACTCGTTACAGAAAAAATCATTACCATTCGTATCATGTATTATTCACTAGATGATTCTGATTTATTTTAAAAATCTATTAAAATATTTATATTCATTCATAAGTAATTCATAGTCTTATGTAAAATAAAAATATTTGATCTACTTCTAAAAAATGTTGAGATAAAGTAAAATGTTTTTACAGAATCTGCGGAAAATAATTATGTATCTAATCAAATTTCTGATATTTAAATATAACGAGCTATTTTAAGCTATTTAATAATTTGGCTCAGTAAAAGAAATTCAAAGTGAAAAGGAATTGACATTCAAGTGTGATTTAGATAAAATTACTACCAAAATATCATTTTCCTTTCTTTGCAATTGATACTTGGATATTATTATTATTCTATTCAATGACCATTATTTGTATAGAAACAGTACTACAGTTTTTTATTTGATTCAGTACCTCTATTTTTTTTTTTTTTTTTTTTGCTTTATTTAACCCTTTGCTGTAAAATGACGAATTTAGCTCATCATCGGGTTTCATGCTGTACCAAATAATGAGATGTGTAGCTCGTCATTGTAATTCAAGTTGCGTTAAATATGATAAAAATAATTTAGATTAAAATTTCTGTTTTATTGAATCTATCAACATTGTATTGCACTTTATTACTTGTGTCATTATTACATGTTGTTATCCCTTACAGCCATACAAGTAAAAGCCACATTTTGTTAGTCGGCTGGATAACATTAGCGGGATAATCAGTCAATATGTATTTTTAGTAAAGAAAACAAGTATTGTGAAATAAAGAGAAAAGAGCAGTGCAAAAAGAAGATAAATTAGGCGATCATAAAGAATTTCTACAGGACACATTACTGTTCTGTTTAAATCAATAATATAATTTTGATTAACAATATGAATAAATTGTAAAATGAAATATGCTTTTTTCAATAAAAATTAAATGGTTATTTAATGCAAAAATTTTCCTTATTTAATTGTACTAGAATAGGTTAATCTTATGATAGCTCAACACTTTTTATCTTAGAACCATATATAAAGAAGAAATAAATTTTCTTATAGAATAAACATGACTATAAATGCTATTAAAATATTATTATTATTGTTTAACATAATTATGTTCAATTATCATCGTTATTATTAGTGCTATCATTATTATTTTCAATCTCTGTATACAAAATAAATATATACTTTAAATCTCACACATCATTTTCGTAAGTGTGCAAAACAATATTAAACTAAACGCTCCATTCATACTCATAAAATTCAGCATACATTTAACACATGGATCTATTTTACTTCTTATCAGTTTCATTACCAGGATTACTATATCGTTTTCACTGAAGAATAAATTACTGTGTCTTCTGTTTTTTGTCCAGATGTATTACGCATTTTCGTAAGAGGTACAGAAATATGTAATATTTTATATTTAACTTGATATTACATAGTGCACAAGCTATATACCTTTAAAATATGCTATTTTAAGCAATATTCGATTGCGTAAATTTAATTCAAAAACCTATTGGGATGAAATTTTTAAAATCCGGAAAAATGACTCATGGAAAAAGCTAATGAAGAAATATTTCACTGAAGTCGAAAAATGTCCTTGAAGTACTTATGATTATTTATGAATAAAACATCAAAGCAATTTATTTTCTTCGTTTAAATAACGGATAATAGCTTAATGATCTCAATATTACCTTTTTTTTTTACTTTATTAACTGCTAACAAAGAACCACCTTGAGAGTTAAAATTACTATCCTTTAATTCCTTGACTGATCACATTGAAAATCATTCTTTGAAGAGCATTGAGGTTTTTTAGCGCCTTTAAAAAGCTCTTTTCAACTCTCTTCAAAACACAGAGAAGAAACGAAAGAAAACATCGACTTATTAATAAACATAAATTCCAATTTTCATTGTCGAAAAACAAACTTCAAGCAAACACCGCAACTTCAACTTGCCTAGGAAGCTCAAACGAAGTAATTTAAATCTCCGTCTTTAGGTTGTAAAGAAAAGAAAAAAAAAGCATTTATTTAGGCTTAACTTAACCTGATCCGTTTTATGTTCCCTTGAGAAATAAAAGAGTATATACAGATAAAAATTCGAGTGCGCATTGAAAACAGTGCCTTAAGATGAGGATGTTCCTTTACTTTTAATTACCTTAATTCATTGAAAAAGAAGATGAAAGAAAAGGTACAAAATCTTCGCGTTCTCGACTCGACTCGTCTTTTATTTTCTCACACTTAGTTTTTGTTTCCTTTTTAAGGGAAGGCGTCTTCAGAATATTTCTTCGGCTGCAGAAAATCGAAAAGAACGACTTTTATCTTTTGAGCAAAGGTTGAAAAAGGTTGTGTTCGAAAAGAGAGAAAGAGGGGGTTAAAAAAAGGGGAAAGAGAGAGATAAAAAACTAAACAAAAAGAACACGAAGTTTTCTAAAAGTTTTCGAGGTGAATTCGCATGCAGGGTAAAAATCAATATTCTTAAAAACCACGCGTTCGTTTTGAAGCGTTGTAGTTGCCATGGTTATAGCACGCCTTGTGCATATATAGGTACACACATACTTGCATGCAAGCGCGCTAGTAGTGGGTAGCTCTCTTCGCAGCCAATTGACGCTGCAACCCCCTTCCCCCTCCTTTTAGAACACTCGAATTTTACCTCGGTTTTAAAAGAAAAACTCCGGTTTGATAAAAATTTCATATTTCGCTTCTCTAAAGTTGTTCCGTATTGAAACGCACGAACGTGTTTTCGTGTTTTTCCTTTTTTGGAAAACACGTCGTAACGTGAGGGGGTAAAGAGGGATGTGGGAGTGCTGAAGAGCAAGGGAGACGCAGGGGGGTGGAAATGGAGAATCTACAAAAGTTCGCCAAAACACTCATGATTTAGGAGTACTTGAGAATTTGACGGACAGACTGTTGAAAGGGGCTTCTGACGGGGTGGGAGAGAAGTTTTACGAAAATGACTCCTCGAAAAATTTGCCTTTTAAAGGTACTGATAGGGATGATGGTTTTAACGTGTGTGCACGGAGTTTTCTCTCGGTGTTCCGTTTCACCACTTTTTTTCTGTTGGCTGGTTGTTTGATTTTTTGAGGTTGATTCCGTAGGCGAATAGATGAATGGAGTCCTAATTACACATTTCGAAGTAGTTACGTTCACGGCTGGGCATGAATGCGTTTATGGAATCGGAGTTTTCAATGGGCTTGGACGCCATGAGCCAAATGAACATTTGACCGTGGGATTGGTTTTGCTTGGTTATTTTTATTTGATCTTTAATACCTGTGAAGAGTGAAATCGTGACTATATATTACATATTAATTCCTCATTTAATTTTGTTCTGCATCATAAAATTCGATTTGGAAATCAACGTTTCACTCTTTAACAAGAAAAGTAACAACTTTTTTAGAAAAATGTTTCAGCAATAACTAAAATCTCATATAATATATATATATATATATATATATATATCTGTGTATGTGTGTGTGTGTATAATATGTTCAATAGACATACTAAATATAATCATGTATATAAATAAATAACAAATTACCAAAATGTATAGCAAAAATAAACTAAATAAATTTAGAAGTAATATTAAGAAAATATTAAAAATTGTTATTATTACAAAATTAAATTAAGCATATTGCTAAATAATATCGAAATCGAATAAAAGCAAGACAATAAAGTTAAAATATAAATTAAATAAAAATTTTAAGTAAAGTGAAAATTTTAAAAGGTATAAGGTCTTTAAATTTCAGAAAATATAATATTTAAAAAATGTACAAGAACACACAATAAACATATATATAATCAAATAATAAATCATAACAAAGTTCCTAATAGGCAAAATATTACCAAAATATGGCCAATTTTTGAAAGCACTCCACAGTTTGAAGATTTTTAATCCGCGTCGGGGATCAGAGAAATTCCAAAGAGATTTAACTAGAATCAGCGGCAAAAAAAAAAAAGCAGAAACATATTTATATGATCCCGATAAATTTACAGTAGTAATGTACATTGCTGTAATTATACAAATTAGTTAAAATTATGATATTCATCGTGACAATAAACTGTAGAAAAACCCTCATATATATATATATATATATATATATATATATATATATGAATCATAAAAGATGATACATATGAAACCAATAAATATTTTTATCGGTAATTATAATAATAATAAAAACAGCTATGAATAGTATCAATTAAAAGTAAAATTTAAAAAATGTTCTATGCAAAGTTTTGCAAAGAACAGATTTAGCCATCTAAGATGCACTTATTTTGATAATTATTACTAAATTCCTCTATTTAAATATGAGAATTCAAGCAAACGGTGAAATATCGAGGAATTGACAATTACAATTAATGCAAACGATAAACTATTAAATTGAATATTGCATCAGATACATATAATTAAAATCAAAGCAAACGATAAAAAATTAAAAAGTGATCTTGTATGCCAAAAGTGATCCAACTAAAGTAATAGCCCCTTGGGAGGCTAATATGTGCTTGTGAAGGATTTTTTCGTTAATAACCCATGAGAATAATTACCTGATTGCCTTAGTGCGAATAATATATTCTTTTACCTTCAGACACCTGTTAAGAAGCTGTGGGTGTGGTCCATTTTGTATAGTTCGGAATATCCAATCTCACAGACTTTCGAAAGGGGTAAATCACTGGAGCGGGTGTAGTTGGAGCATAGGAAAACAGGCCAAACGCTCTACCGTTTTTATAGCTACAGTATCAAGAGTCATGATCTCATATCTCATAAAAGGGGAAACCACCTGTTTCAGGCACATCTTTGAATGAAAGCGAAAATTGATGGAAAGAATACTCCAGGTATTGAAGGGGATTATGGCATCAAAAAAGAGAGAGAGAAAGAAAAAAAAAAGAGAGAAAAAGAGAAAAAAAAAGACAATTGCATCAAAGTAAGCATCTAAATCAGCCAGTATCTCTGGTTTGCACCACGAACAAAGTATTCATTCGTGTTAATGATTACCGCTGGAAGGGAACTATTCAAATGACAAAAATATGGCAGATTAGCAATTCTAAAGCCACTTCTGTGAAACATCATCACAAAAGATACAAAGGCCATGAAAACCATGGCTGTTCGATGCACGAAAAAAAAAGTGATATGATCCGATCGATCGTCGATCACAGTGCTCCCTACGCTTTAACGAGTTAAAAGAATGCGCGTTCACATTAATATCGTCAGGATTTCTTTTATGCAATGTGAAGTAGGATGACGGATATAACGTGATTTGTGCAGTTGTCTTGCGATTTTCTACATGCCCTATCGTAACCCTAAAGCAAAGGCGTCAAAATCAAGTCTAGCCACACGTCAATTTTTGACAAGTAAAGGCCGCACCATTTGTATAAGTAGTTACGATGGTAATTTGTCTTCTCTTGATTTATCTTCGGGGGTGGGGTTGCAAACATACTGTTCTTTTGATGCATTTCATGTGTTTGCATTGTTCATAGTGACATTTTATGACAACTAACTGTGAGGCACCAATAGCATTTTTACATATTTTATCTTTTATGTCAGAGCAATAATATTCAGATTTCCCCTTTTCTTGGAAATACCGATATTCCTCAAGAATGGGACTCCGAATTTTACCACCTCTCGGTTTCGTTAAATTTATACTGGTTTCAAAAGTTTGTTGATTTTATTGGTTTTACTGATGCAGCTCTGGAAGCAACAACAGAGCTATTTATAAGGTATGAAATGAACGTGGAATCATTTGTTCAAAAGAACAAACATTTAGTGGAATTCTGTATTTTTTCTTTAAAATTAACTTACCAAACAAAAATTAGCAGCACAAATTAATAAGCGTTACATAAATCAATTTATATTTCTTATTTTTTTAAAGCGGAATATTTAATGCTAAGCCGTTATACCCAGCAAGGCATACTGGAAGCCTAATGGTATGATGGGTATTATTGTATTATTTTTGCTGCCTTTGGTGGAAGAAATGAGGCATCGATTTCACTCGACTAGTGATAGTTCATTGACAATGGTAGCGATTCCTTATGAATAGATGTATGAATAGAAAATTTAAAAATTAAACTAAGAAATTTTATGATTGCATGATGTTATATATGGAGGACTGCAAGTTTGACATGTTTCTGAAGCCAAAAATGACGAGTAACTTCGAGAGGGCTAGACATTTAGATTCACCCTATGGATAAAGCTTTGCTTCCTTTAGAAGACGCCCTTTTCTACGACAATAAGGCTTCTTCGTGGCTGTCTTCAACAACTACGACAGAAGTTAAAATTCTTTATCAATCAGCCCATGGCCGTAGCAACTAGGCCAAAAGGGAAGAATCCCTTTTGGTCTGGCTGCAAAGAGAAGTGCAGAACCGACAGTATAAGTTTTCTCTGGACCCACAGATCGAGTCTCCCGTCGCTCAAGGTCATATTGCAAACATTAAATTCTCAGGCACGGTTTGAGCGTGATGCCACTGAAGACCTACTACGTACCTCGGCTGATGCATGTTAAATTCTCCCATTGGCACGATATGAAAGGTTGGATAGGGGGCTGCCAGCTCAGATGTCATTCCGCTACTTAACAGAGACTCAAAATTACGAGATACGTCACCAATAGCTCTCGTGTTGCTTCTGAGACCTTAAAAAACTATCATTTGATGCACTTTTCCATACTGTTGTAAGATCATAAAAGTACACTAGGGCTTTTTTTAATTCGAAAAAGAGGCACCAATCCAGAAAGGCTGAAATCAAATACTTTAACAAGATGCAACCACAATGATCCTTTCCGTGAAATCTCTTTATTACTATACATACAAATTCATAACTTATTTCTTATCAACTTTTTAATGGAAGGCGTCAGAATATATAAAGAATATATCTGTTCAAACTAAACTGATACCATATACCTACTTAGGCCTTAACAGTAAATAATATTAGAATTGACTAAAATTTTATCGTTTACAAACAGATAGTATTTTGTTGATGATTAAAAAAGAACTAAAAAATATCATGATATTTAAAAAAGAAACTTATATGATGTTATGCACCCTGATAATCTAAAATACTGACATATATAATGATAGTTAGGAATTTCACACAATAAAAATGCAGTAAAATAAATTAAGGACAATTAAGTACTTAAAATGTATGTAGTTATGAAGACGCATCTTATTCTAAATGCACAGGTGGGAAATAAATTCAAAAATGAGCATAACTTGAGATGGCCCATTTGATTGGATATTGCAGTATATAAGTGCGCTCGCATAAGAGTTCATTCGCGTTCGTGCCGACTCGTAGCACATTTATTCAAGTCTGGAAATAGTTTAATTTCGGAGAACACAAACATGTAAATATATGTACATATTAATAATTTATAAATAAGGATTACAAAGGGACTATGTGTTGTTACTATGAATGATACAATGAAAACGATTCTATTTGAAATACATCAAATGATAAAGAATACCATCAAACGTTGTAGTTTGTAAGTTTTTCAACAAAAACATAACTCTTGTTTCAAGTACAAGAGTTATATTTATGTACAGTTGCATGAATGAATAATTTGAGAATATTATATGAATTTATAATAAATGAATAGTGTTTAAAAAAGGCTCCCATCTACCAGCCATTTTTATTTCGTGATTGTAATGTTAATTCTATTATATTTATTTGCAAGCAAAAATGTGTGTCCGAAAGAACAAAAAATAATGAAGGTTTCTGCATAGAATCAATTTTTCCCTCCTATTTTCAAAATTTTTTCATCCCTATTTTAAGTAGTTTTTTTTCACCCCCCCTCCTCCCCGTCGGGGGGTCTTTAAGAATATTATAATTCAAAAATGGGGGGAAGAATGTGATCCTGCAGAGACCTTCATTACTTTTTTGCTCTTTCTGCAGTACCTTTTAGCATTCAAATAGATTAAATAGTATAGATTTAAGAATGGTAGTAGATATTCCCTATGATTAGCATTACGTTCCCGAAATCAAACTGTCCGAAAGACAGTTGCCTTAATGTTAACATTAAATTTACCGAGAATTTCCAAATGCACTTCTTATAGCGGAAAAGTCAAACGATCAATTTTCAGTTCGCATACAGATAATAGTAGAATTGATGCTTGAAATAAGAAACAAGATGGTTTTTAAATAACAACTGTTAGCAAAATGATGTTTAATATTCGATATTAAAAAAAATCGTGAAACAGATAATTTGACCAACTTGGTAAATCTAAGGGTAACACTGTAATCCTAAGAGTAGAGACATTATGTTAGCATAGTGATTGTGATTCTCCGCTGCTTTGGTTGTAATCTAAGTCGTCTTTTGTCGCCAGGTTGTTCGCCGTGAAACGCTGCGCCCGTTGCCAGCGCGGCATTTTCGCCAACGAGCTGGTAATGCGAGCTCGGGACCTGGTGTACCACTTGCACTGCTTCACGTGCGCCTGGTGCAACACGGCCCTGACGCAAGGGGACTACTTCGGCCTTAGAGACAACCTCGTCTACTGCAGGGGACACTACGAGCTCATGATGCACGGAGAGAGCTTCCTGCCCAACGGGACGGAAGGACCCGCCCTGTTGCCCAGGTGAGCATGTTGATTTTTCACATACATATATTAAAAGTTTAAGATAAGCACTGTTGACATGTATATTGACACATTTCAACCAATAGAGATCCAGGTTAATAAAAAGTTGATCTTATTTAAAATACTGCGGGCTGCATTTATTTAACTTTTCTTTCAAATGATCCAAAATAAATAAATATTCCAAATAAATTTATACATTTGTTAGAGAAATTCAAAGTTTTTACTGGAAAGGAAGATTAATTTAAAATTTCAGGCTACTTTTCAGAAATATCGAGACCTTTCAAAATGACGAAATGTTCTTGGCAGCGAATAATAATTAACTCGTGTTAAAAAAGATAAAAACTAAATTAGTTAAGGAATCGTCTTTTTTTCTGTTTGAAATTATATAACAAATAATTTTGCAAGACTATGCGATGCCTCGTCCTTCGTAAATTTACTGATTCAAATCAAAAGTTATGAAAAGAAAATTTATCAGACAATAATATTTTTGAAGTATGCTTTGACACGAAATTTTACATCAATTCAAAAGACGATTTTTATACCTCTTATTGAAGTCATAATAGATAATCTTTAAATGAAACATTTGCGCATCTAATTTGTGACTTGGTGTTGTATAAAGTTCAAGTGATACACAAATATAAATGAAAGAAATATTAACATACATATTTTATTTAAGGGGTACAGTCATGCCATCAAGTACTTTTTCTTGCTGGTGTGGTTTCATTAATCCTACACATAAGAAAATTAGGGATTTTGTGTGAAAAAAAACAAATCTTCCCTAACAGTTCCGCATCCATTTCTATTAATTTAAAAATGGCGTTATTAGTGCTTCGTACAAGATTGTTTATAACACTTTGAACGCTATTTGACCAAACACTCCTAATTTGCTATTTAATTTCATCTGTTGATTCAAACTGTCTATCGTGCTCATAAATTTGTAGATAATTCTTACCTGGGTTGATATCAGGAGAGCAATATATATATTCACATGTATATATATATTCACATGTCGTTGTAATAATCATTTTAAAAAAAGAAATTACGTATTAAAATACATGCATTGCTCCAGTTCATATTTCTTTTGCTTTATAGAGATTTGAGAATTTCATCATTTTCGCTTATTCGAGATTAGGATTGAGGGAGCTGTATTGCTGAAATAATTGTTTCTTTAATGTTAAGTTTAACTGGCATTGTCGTCATATTTCATTGGCGGACTTCGCACTATTGAATGCAATCCTTGAAATGCACCTTTCGTTCCATTTAACGAGTTCCATTGGATGACCTTTAAATGTTTTTATGCACTGATATTGCCTTTTTGGAAGAAAAAAAGGGGATTGATTTGCTATGTAACGATAGCTTTTCTCGGTGCTTCCAGTTTCCCTTTTTCACAATCAGTCGGTTGCATCCCGCACAGCCATCATTCAAACTACATGGCCAAGTTTTAAATGGCGACAATTAGTGTCAGAATGCGTGACGTTAAATATAGTTATGCAAAAGCAAAAAAGTAAAAAAGTCCATACTTAGTAGTTGCGAGTATTTGTAATTACTCTTAATACGTACGTGTGTATGGCATTTCTCTCTCTCCCCTCCCCCTTAAAATATCTTTCCTTCGTATGTTAAAGGAACACTGCATCATACTTCTTTACATTCTATCTACAACACTTAGATTATAAAGGTACACACGCTTTGTAGATTTTTGATACAGACGTTGAGATATAACTATAATCGTACCATGCGTTGGTATTAACTTCATAAGCTTCACAAATGTATGTCAGTTTATGTTAGTCACGAGTCCGGCGGTTTTTCAATTCAGCTCTTAATATTACTCAGATGTTTTTCTTCTCAGAAAATGTTTTCATACATTTATATAGCAGTTTCTATAGAGTATTACGAGACTTGATTGAAAAATAATGCTTTCATGGATACAATATTTTTTACTTGTTACTCAATTTTCATAGTTCTCTTTGAACCTGAAAGATACGTGTATCCTCCACTTAAGGCTTATCCACTTTTCGACAGTGTCCCGACCCCATTCTATTCCATCGCGTCAATCCGTTATTAGTCAGGCAAACCCTTCGGAGAAGTATTCTGATGGTTGTTGTCGACACGGGCTTTAATGGCAGCTTTCACTTCATCATCAGAACGAAAGTGGTGTCCCTTAAGGTGTTCATTTTTCTTTGGGAGAAGGTGTAAGTCGCAAGGTGCAATGACACCTCGCAGCTTCAATCTCATTTCCATGTGAGTTGCCATCTTCTCCATTTCTCAGCACACTAAGGACACTTGAAAACAAAGAAAACCTATACATTACATAAAGGATGCATGTAACTTTCAGATATAACAGGAATTTTAAAAATCAGGAAAGAAATAATAAATCTAGGTGATTGAGGCATTACCTTTCAGCGAAGCCTCGCATTTATACATTTTAATATTATGTTGATAAGAGACTGCATTTCTTAAAAATCTTGCTGATTTAATAAATGTTTAAAAAAATATAGTATTCATTAATAGCTCATTGAACTAATTTTTTATTGAAGTTATGTTGCAGCTGAATAGATCTATTTTCCGCTGACGGTGATTAAAAACTGATTTAATTCAAAATGCGTCAAGCAAACTATATTTACCTCTGTTTGAATTTCATCATCAAAAGTGTGTGTATTGAATAACTTGGAATGCTTTGAAAAATGTTTTTTTAGATAAAATCATGCTTGTTTTAAACGGCTCATCAAAATCTCTGCGAATGTTAATATTTTCCAACGTTAGACTTTCTGCATTCGCTGATGTTATATCTTGCCCTTTTTTTCAGGTATCCTGGTCTGACGCTGCTCCACTCCGGTCAAGAGGCAGCGTCATCAACGGGAGCCTTTACTCCTTTCTCTGGGGTCACTGGGACCGTGAGAAAGGGCAGACCTCGGAAGCGGAAGACTACCGATGCCGTGGTCAGGGAGGGACTACTCTCACAGACACTCAGTAAGTGCTCTTGTATTGAAACATCTTCATTCAACATGGTATTAACTAATAGCCAAAAGACGGACTTAGTCACCCAATCTTACCATTAACCCATTCTAAACATGAGTATTTTCATTTTAAGTATGTCGTAACGAACTAGTCTTCGATATAAGTGTTGAGGGAAATAATGGAAGAATATAAAAGCTGATCGAAACAACTGAAAATTGGAATTTGAAATTTAAAAAAAAAATTGTTATAAATGCTTTTCGGTTACTTTAGTTTGCTGGATCTTATTCAGATGAACTAGCATTTATATATGATTTTAAAAAAATTGTCTAAATTTCATCAAATGCGTTGCCATTTCCATATCATAAAATGCAAATGCACGGTTATTTTAAAGTACGGTTATTTTCTTATTTTATTTCAATCAATTTTTAATTTAAAATGTACCAATAAGCACAAGGGATTCAATCTTTCCTTACTTTCTTATAATGATAAAAGTAAAGCAATGTTCTAGATATGATAGTTTTCATCCTTCTTGTGTGACAAGATAATCGTCATCAACTTTTAAGTTTAGCTTCGAAATTCGTATGGCTTAAGCGAATTTATACGCTGATATATATTAAATATACAAATGGAACTAACAGCCTTCATGTAGCGTAGCTTCGAAATATGAAGACAAATATTTTTTCTCAGAAATCATAGTTAAGAGGTTACTCAAAATGTGGGTCTACAATTTCTAACAGCTCATCATGAATTTCTAATGCAAAGTTAATTAAATGAAAATGAAAAGCTCTCTTCCTCGGGAATAATTTTGATTTCCTTTGAGCAGTAGATTTTGAATCAATCCCGTTTCT
Organism: Nephila pilipes; assembly: GCA_019974015.1. Lineage (NCBI taxonomy): Eukaryota > Metazoa > Arthropoda > Arachnida > Araneae > Nephilidae > Nephila > Nephila pilipes. The sequence continues at coordinate 191,696 of BMAW01059840.1, read as the reverse complement.
TGCAGTGCTGGAGACAGCTGAGGGCTGCAACCTGCACCTGTCCTCGCTGGACTCTAATTCGGCCCCGTCCGCGGGTCACTCGGGCCCCCAGCGGACGAAGCGGATGCGGACCTCCTTCAAGCACCATCAGTTACGGACGATGAAATCCTACTTTGCGATCAACCAGAACCCAGACGCCAAAGACCTGAAGCAACTGGCGCAGAAGACCGGACTGTCCAAAAGGGTGCTTCAGGTACACATATTTTGTTCAAGCCGAACTTTTGCTCAAAATGAATTTGTTATATGGTTTAGTGAGGGGCAAGAGAGTTTTCCAAAACCTTCTTTACTCAAAGTTCATTAAATTTCTTAATGACTTTGTAACGTATCATTTATAGGAATATGCAGAATAATTTACCTGATACTAGTCACATGCATCAAAATGCTTTGCATTTCGGCGTCTATCTATCTTGTAAGACAACTTTTGAAACGTAATAATAAACCTTAAGAAATTCTAAATTGAATTTCTTACAATTTGTTAAATAATTCTTTACCAGCATCAACCACACAATATAATATTACTTCTATGGTTCAGATGATATAAAATAAAATTTATGCTGAGTACTATATGATAAGTGAATCCTTGTTTAAGGTTGAGAAAAAAATCTCCATTTTGCGTCTAAATGAGCATTTCTTTTACTTGGTTCAAATTACAATATGCATTTTTTTTTTTAAAAAAAACCGTTTTTTGCATCACAATAAATAATCTCAAATGCAATTTCAAATATCAGATATCTGAAAATTTCCATGGTTTTTATTATTTTTTAACAAGTGTTTTTATATACATTGGATCATTTTTCGGTGTAAAAAACAAATGTTGTTCACAATAATTTTTCATTTTATAAGAATCTACGGAACATTTTTGGTGTAAAATAAGCTAGAAACCTTAAATAAAAAAAGCAATTAGAAGTCAAAGTGTTTCTTCACTTTGAAGTTAATCGTTGAGAATAGTGGTAGCTGCAGATTAAATCTTAAAGCTGATTCATCTAACATTGTATATCAATAATGTGTCGATAATTTCGTGTTATGTTTGATACCCTCGAATCCTTGTAGGTGTGGTTTCAGAACGCCCGTGCCAAGTGGCGCCGGAACAACCTAAGGCAGGTGGACCATCCGCAAGGGAGCCAGAACTCGCAGAACCCTCAGCAGTCGTCCACGCACGTCCACAGTCCGGGGGCCACCAGTTCCTTCTCAGAGCCCAGCCCTTGCGGGGGCGGGGGCTCGGGCATGGGCGCCGAACTCCCACCCCCAGCAGCCCCTCTGGAGTATGAGGGCAACCCCACCATGACGTCACTAGTCCCTAGGCACGTGTCACCGGGTGGGGAATCCCTGCCGTTGACTTCATTCCAAGAGTTGTTCTAGATTCCTTGGCTTTTCTTCAATCTGCTTTGTGATACAGCACTTAATGTTCTGATGCCAGAAAATAGAAACGCTTTGGTCTTGTGAAACTATCCTGTTGAAAGAAGATCACTGACTTTTAAATTGGCAGCTGATTAGTTTGTACATTAAGCCTCATGAATTGGCAATCCATCGCACATACTTTCATTGACTGATGTGCCATCCAGCAACAGTGATATGCAATCGAATGTCCAACATTATTGAGTGGCATAATACACTTTGTTGTAGCACTGCCTCTTCTACCGTCGGTCAGTAAGTGCTCAGGTTTTCACTGTGGAGTAACAAAGCGATTGTATTCATGGGTTCATTTCCAACCACAAGACTTTAATCTCTGACTAGAGTATTTCTATAAAGTGGCATAACGTCAACTTTATCAGACCATTGTCAGTGAATGTAATGTATTAATTGACATATTTTGAGTGTACAGTCTTAAAAACATTCACATCACTATGATACAACTTAATAATCATTGTTTGGAAAAGTTTTGTAGTTTGACGTCAATCAGTTCCTTTTTTTAATGCAAATAAAACTGTAAAATAAATCAGGGTAACTTTAAACTCAAATATTCAAAAAAAAGGGGTGTACTTTGCATGTACTTAGAATTTTTGACATTTTCTTATTCACTAAAAAAGAATTTCTTGAACACAATTTATTAAAAATTAATTATTTTTGGCTATAGATTGAGTTGATGGATTTCATTTCCCCGTGTAAATGAACAGTTGTAGCCAATTGTAATACATTTACTGAAGAACTCGAGGGAATTGTTTATGAAGACAAAATTAGAAAAACATAATTATTTGAAATATAGCATTATAAATTTTGCGAATCAATACCAAATACTATCTCTCAAAAAATATTTAGTTTCCTTTTCTTCAATCATCTCTGCGTCTGTCTAAAGTACTGTAACAATTTCAAGGAGGTTTTTTTATAATGAAATACTAATAACAAGTATCAAACTTAATTATATCTATCTTTAGCGGTAAATCTTTTTCAAATACATAAGATATCACATTTGTTTTTAAAAAATTCAAACATTGGACATATAAAAATAACCAAATATAAAAATTGTATAAAAATTGCCAAAAAGAAAGAAATTACTTTACCAAAAGAAAGACTTTAAAGATATTCCCACTCTAAATTATTTTAGACAAAAGCAAATTACAAAACAAAATTAGTTCAGCATTTGCATAAATGTTACTTTGGAACAAGCAGGTACTCGAAGGCTGTAATCTTCCTCAATATAAACTACTTTACTTTAAGGAAACTTTTTTTGCCTTCTCACTGTAAGTTTTATTTCAAATCCAACTTATGTGAACGAATAGTTGTCTTTTCTAATCGCAAGAAAATGTTTCAGCACGATTTAACTCAATCTTTTGGAATATATGCATTGACCAGAAGGAAAATTTTGTTTCATCCGTCAAGAATTATTTTTCATATATTTTGTTTTTCAAAACTTAGATGCATTGAGTTTTATTTCGCAATAGTTTTATGCCTTTTTTTTCGAAATTGCAGCAAGAACAGCCGAAACTCATCGAAGTGAAAAACGTTGAGAAATTGTGAAATGATTCTAATAACAATTTGATATCTCCTGGCGTCATGTATTCCCAAAAGCAATTACAAATCCTTTCTTAGATATGTAGTTTAAAGTCTGTTTATATTAGCACAAGTTTTTGTGATCAAACGAATTGGCAAACAGAAACCTTTTGACTAAAGAAAATAAATTTAGAATTGTTGCGCTTGGCTGCTACAAAAAATGAATCAGGCGTTAGTAATGTCACTCAAATTAAAATCTTTGTCTTTTACTATCTTTTTTTTAATTTAATCCTATCTTTCTTGAAGCATTTTAAATTAGTAAAATTCGTAATAAATCAAAGTTAACTTTCATGTTTTTAGTGCACTTTAAATAAGTCGAGGGAAGAAATATTATATTCTTAAACAAAATTCTCAACCACAAACTCCTTTTGATGAGGTATTTCAGCGGATTTTGGTTATGACGGTGTATCTCTCTTTTTTGAGCTCCATAAGGACTAATGGGGACAGACTTTGTGAATTTTTGAATATGCGAGGACAACACTTGAAATGGTACCTCTCTCTCCTACCTTATTATTTGAGGATTATGAGGCTCATTTCCATTTAAAGAGTAGAGTTCTTCACCACTCCTTCGCACAATGTATCTGTTTTGGAATCGGACTTCTGAAGAGCAATTTGACATGAAACTTGCGACACTGATCACTGGCAACCACAACTTGATATTAAGTCTCGAGGAACTTTAACTAAAAATACGACGAGTAATAAATACTTTTTTTATTCGTAAAAAATTAACAAATTTTTATTTTTAAATACTGTTAGCTCCAGTGAATGGAAAAAGGGAAAGAAATTTTGTTCCCTATAAGGAGTTTGTATTTAAAGATCTGCTACTAATTACTAATATCCATCAATAGTTTAATAATTAATTTATTAATAAATTCATTTTTATGTTTTTATGCGATCATTAACTGCAGTAGCTTTCCTTTTCACTGAGTTCAGTTGTATGAGGCACAACAAAAAGAAAGCACTTTTATAGCAATTGATCATCAGTTTAATTCCCTCGACAGATAATGCCAGCCAAGCAAATGTGATAAGTAGTAACGTCAATATATATAAAAGCATTCTTACAGAAATTTTCTAGAAAACTGCCTTCTTTTCAAATGGAAAAAAAATGGTATATAAATATCAATAATTATTGTCGACTCTCTTACAAAAACAAGAGCAAACTTTAATTCGCAATATACAATTTTATTGATTTATCTTACAAATTTTAAAATACGGGGTACGAATTACAAAGTACTCGTCGAATTTTAATTAATTTCTTTTCAAACATATAACAAAAATGAATATGAACATTGCCTCATAAAAGCGAAAAAACTTTTCAATCTTGAGTTCAAACAGTTGTAAATATTTTATATGTCCTTCTTCCGTTGTACTTAAGACGTCCAATTTTCCCCAGAGACGGTGGAGCATGTCTTTGTCAATGTTTTCTCTGAATATGGCGAGGCTTCGAACGTAATCATCGTATTAAAATCTTCCAACCAGATGAATGAGGAATACCCACTTCATAGCCAGCGACATATGTTGATTTCCGGGTTTTAAGTGCGAAACAGCCTCAAACTCTTTCCACAATATCATGTGAAGCGCTTGGTCTACCAGGCCTTGATCTAACATGAAAAAAATGTTTTTGAACTGGTGAAGCTAGTGCAGAATGATCTGATGGCTGGACGTCAGAGATCCATATTTTCTTAATGCTCTCTGCACCGAAACAAGCGATGAAGTTTTTGCATATTCTAAAATTCAAGATGAATTCTTGTGGTTTGTTACCATTTTTAAGTAAGGAAAGCAGAAAATAAACCATTGTTTTTCTCTCCTGTTACTTTGAAAGTGAAAATGAGTTCACGCCTATCTGTTGGCTTATGCGGAAAAGCGAAAGTATGGAAATAAAAATATGGCATCTTCTTTTACTTTTTCCTTCTTTCATCCCTGTAGAGGCAATTAATATTTTGCAGAATATCGCTTTAAGACCTGATGGTTATTTTGAATCACCCGAAATATCGATTACTATACAGCAAACGGACCAGTAATTAAAATAAATTCCTCTAAAACTATCTGGATTTATCGACGTTAGCTTAATTAAACAACGGATGGAAGAAATTTCCTGAAAAATATATAATAGTTAAAGAACTCAAAAAGTTCCATTACTAACAAATGAAATGTTTGAAATTGACTCGAGAAAATAAAGTTATATACGCTTTAAATTCAATTTAATACATTTAAAAGTAAAACTCAATGTAGTTCTACAGCGTGTGAATGTATCTTTTAGGGAATATTTACATTGGAGTAACTAAAAAGAATATATTTCTTAATGGATACATAAGCGCAAAATACTGAAAAATTGAAATTGCTTGTAAATAAAATTAGCTCAAAATCTCTGCTAGTTGACTGCGGCAAATATTTATATATTCCCGTTGAATAACAATGTTAAAAGAACAGGTATCAGTAGATTTGGCAAGAAATACGTAAGTTTTTTTTTTTTTTATCTCAGTTACTGTAATAAATTTCTCATCTTTATTTGATGTCAGGAAATCCCACAACGACTTTGTTTTTTGATATTATTTTATTTTGAATTAACTGGCGTATTCAAATAATTTGATTAGAAAGAATTTCGTTTAAATTCATACTGAATCAAACAAATTTTACTTATCATTATTACTTACGACTCACCTAAAACTATTATTTATAAACGTAATAAAGTAACGAAATCTTTCTACTAGTTTTTTAAATTTTCTCTCAATAAATTGGGGAGAGGGATATTGTTTCCAGTAACTTTCAATATAGCTAAACAGAAATTGTGGCTCTTTTTAGTTAATAATTTACAAATCTTTCTTACAGAAGATATTATTAAGGTTTTCATACACACACACACACACACACACACACACATATATATATATATATATATGACATACGGAACATATTTATTAGTTTTACGAAAACAACTTTCGGTCAGAAAAATTGATAAATAATTAGGAAATATTTTTTAAATATTCTTTGAGTTATTGTTTTTTTTAACTTCATTCAACCAACTTTAGCAAAAAATGAAACAAATAAATGAAGCATAAATAAATGAGTTTTAATTTTTAAAGGTAATATTACATTCAATTAAATTTCAAATATTTGAATTTGATTAATGCTACATTTTGAGAATTGTCATTGTATAACTTGATTTGGATAACAAAGATGCGTGCAAAACTCAGTTTAAAGCGTAAAACTGAATAATAGCTACAATTCTATCAAATATAAACTTCAAGCGAAACAATTCAAAAATTTATATTAACAAAATAAAAATTGCTTTTTATGGTAAATTCTTTTTAATTTATGTTGTTGATTATGTTATGTACGAAATTAAGTTTATTCATATTATAATCTTGTGTAATTTGAAAGTTACGTAAATATATATGCAATAGAAACTATTAACAGATGTATTCACTGAAAAGAAATATCCTTTCTTTTTATTATTTGAAATAAGAGACCTAGGGAAAAAGTATTTCAAATTTACAACCACTCTGATTCTAAATATTTTTACACTATGTTTATCTTATTCATTAATATAGCAAAAAGGTCTAATTTAAGCAAACACTTACGAACAAGCATGTCTTGAAGTAAAATGTCGACACAAATAAACCCAAGATTCATTGACGAAAAGCGTCACTAGACTTTGGAAACTTGAACAAATTGTCATTGATTTTTAATATTTATTAGATCTATGAGGGAATGATTACTGTGCAATAGTCGACCCACAAGAGACAAGCAGTCTGTGAAAAAGATCGACTTTTATAATTATTTGAACAAAAGATTTAATATATTGTGGATTCCATGTATTGTGTCATTATCTGTTTCAGAGATTGCTTATGTTTTTGCTGATTTGTACATTTGTTGTATGGAAATTTCGTGCTTTGCACGAAAAATTAGATTCTGTATAAATAAAAATTACTATGTACATTCATATTTTTCATTGCCTTTTTTTTTTCAAAAGTAAGTATTTATAAAATATGCTATTTTCTCCTTTAAGGCAAATTGTATTTTCACCATCTATAAAATTTTTTTTTAATTGATTTTACTCATAAATGTAAGACATTTTACTTCTTTAAGCCCTAATTTACAAAATAAAAGCTAATAAAGTAGCTTCTATTTAAACCCATGAAAATTATGTGGGGCTTTGATTAATTGAAACTTAAGTCATACACATGTTGAGAAATAATTTGGATCAGAAATGTTTTCAACCCGTGTGCCGTCAGAAGATTGCGGGTGTGCCACGAATATTTTTGATAGTCATAAATTATTTTAAACAGTCTCAGGCACAAGATGTTACATTAAAAGTAAATCGATTTAAAATTGATCGTATGGATCTATGACTGCAATATAAATAAAAGACTCCAATTATTGTAAAATATTTACGCATAATGGAAATGAATTCACTTTAAAAACTGTTTAATTATTTTATTATAAATACTTATAGTTTCAGTTGTTACTAAAAATATTAGTTCATTCTCTCTGTTAATTATTAAAATTCTTTTCATTGTAAAATAAAAGTTTATTTGATTTATGTTATTAAATGAATCATAACAAGCTTGATTTTTAATAATTTTTCATCATTTAAGGTAAATATATGCTGGAAATTCAACTAGCATTCAACTGTGCCACGAGATAAAACAAAAAAAAGTTGAAAACCCTTGATTTAATTTTAAAAATAAATTTTTAATACGAATTGATTTGCTGTCTAATTAAGAAATAATGTGCTTTCCCTTCTTTATAATTCAGTTAAATTTTCTATGTGTATGATAATATTAAGTTGAAAAAGTACACTTTTTATTAGTTTTAATAATCGATAATGTGAATTCATGCAACTGGAATTTATTCTCCCATTTTCTTTCAATATCTAAATACTACAATATTAATGCTACGTATTAGTACAATTGTTCAAAATCTTAATATTTTCTTCTAGATCGTGTGTGATTGCGATTTCAGAACCATCTGATGTATGCTTTAATAGTTCCCATGTTGGCGAGAAACTTCGTCGCCAAACGTATTTGCGATCGAATATTTGAAATAATTGTACATTTATTATCTTGAACACGTTGCAAGTGAAGAACGGAAATTTTATAAGTGTCTCTTGAGTCTTATATTATTTTGTAAACAAATAATTGTACGTGCCGCGTTTCTCACCCAGGTGTTTCAAAAAAATTTTTAGATTAAAATACTTTCTACAGATAAACAATATTTTTCATCAAAGTATGAAAATTGTGCTGTGTGGAGCATAGTATTTTCAAATGAAAATAAATAAATAAATATATAAAAAAGGCTGATTAGTAATAAAAAAATAATTAAAGGTAAAATATTGAGCTACAAAAGGATTGTTCTTTTTTGTCTTCTGACTAATAATTGAGATTCATAATTAGAAGAAATTTTAGAATAAAAAAATTCTACTATAGAATTTATATAAGTTCCAAAAATTAAATTTCTCCTCCGTGTAGAAAAAAATGTATTTCAAATGCACTTAGAAGAAATTAATGCATTATGCATCTGAATTATTTTACAAACCATCAATAATAAATTTATATTTAAAAAATAAATGTTATTAAGTACAATAAGACGGATCAGAGAAAAGTTTTACTCCTTTTAAAATTATTGTTACTTCCGGATAACTTTTCTTTAAAAAAAACTTTTTTTTTTTAGTTTTTAAACATTATTTGACGTTACTTGTTTATTTTTGTTACTTGTTGTTACTTGTTTATTCTAATCTTTTATAACTCAGTATGTCGCCAAATATCCTGTATTAATTTTAAAATAATTTTACAATATTAACAAAATGTTTCGAAACTCTAAAAACCCATTTTCCATAAGATTCCTTGATAAAATGTGATTAGCAAACTTAAAATACAATTTCTCTAAGATTTTGGGGAAACAATTATTTCTTCCTCGCGTAAATATTGAATCTTACTCTTTCTTATACGACGTGGCCGCGGTAGCCTAGTGGTCATAGTCGCAGACTCGCCAGCCGTGAGTCCGTGACTATGGGTTTTGCGAATCATGGGTTTCGAGCCTTGATACCCTAAAAGACCCATCAAGTAGCCGGACTGAGGCACTTTAAATCTATCGAGGCTCAAAGTCCTCCCTTTGACGTGGTGTGAAAGTTAAGAGAGGGAGGTTCCAGCTCAGGTATCATCCTCGTCACTTGGATCGAGGTTTAAGATTACAAGGTCTGACGCATATATCCCTCGTGTTACTTTTAGTGTGACGTTAATAAAACCAACTAATCCATATTTCATATACGATGGCAGATCAAATGTAAATGGGATTTTCTGAAATACTATTGCACCAATGTCGTTCAGCTATGTATCCTCCTTTAAGATATACACATTTTTTCCGACATATTGGAAGTTTTCTTAAAATTCATGGATGATGAAAAGACGTCAAAAGAGTACGAAGCCAATTAAAAGCACAATTCTTCTACTTCTTCATTCGATGAAAATCTTTCACCTCCTAATGTTCAGGCAAATAGTTGTCCGATGGAGCCCGATCTATAGGAAGGATGTTTGAAAGTGCTATTAAGTGAATTTTCTTTATCTTTTCTTGTGTTAAGCCAACTGTATGGGGGTTTGACACTGTCCTGGAGAAAAATAATATTGCGTATTGCAATAAAACGTCGTTTGATCTGATATACTTACTGCTTTAATTTTCTCCGAAAGCTCAAAGCAGTGTGCTGCTTTAATTGTACACTGATCATGAAGAAAATCGATGCAATAGATACCAAAAAGTAGTAGCTAAAGTTTTTTTTAAAATGTCGGAAAACTTACAAAAGAATCATTAAAATATGAGTAAAAATATTTTTAAGAATCGGAGGAAAAAAGTAATTCCACAGAAGCATTGATTATTTTTTGCTCTTTCAGATGTACTTTATCGCATTCAAATAGATAAAATAGTAAAGATTTGAGAATTAAAGTCGAAATTCCATACGATTAACATTACGTCCACGAAATCAAAATGGCGGGTAGACGGGAGCCTTAAATATCGTCGGCAGCGCAGCTCGCGATTCTAACTAAACAACTTCTATGGTCTCAAAAATTCAAACAAGAAAGATTGTTTACTTACTGTTACAAGAATTATAATTTTCTGAACGAGAACGTAAATAACGTGTAAGTAAATATTATGAAAATGTTTATGCATTTCACAAACGCGTAAAAAATATTTATATCTCAGTTCAAAAAAGAAAATAAAAAAACAATTAAAAAAGAACAAATATGATAAAAAAAAAATTGCTCCTATTTTCTATAAAATTTCTTTTTCCTTTCTCCTATATAAGTATAAAATGAAAAAAAAAAAAAATTACACAATATGTAAAGAGCAATACATTCTTAGTATCATAATTAATTGATGTTTATTGATTTACCAAGCTAAATGCATAGAAATAAAATTGCATGTATACAAATGTCCAAAAAATATTGTAAATATAATGCAATATTCGACAAACACATACAAAAATATGTGCCCAATTTGGAACATTTTTTTTTTTTTTTTAAAATTAAAAAGTATTTCAATGTTAATTAGCTTGGATTTTATTGGGAAACAATTTATTATTCTACTAATTTTTGTTTGAATCAATTCAATTTTTAACATACAATGTACTTCATATTTAATATTCTGTACAGTAATGTTAAATAAAATTTAAATTGTATATGTTCAAAAGAAAAATCTCTGATTGGATGCGTTTCTACATATCAAATACGCAATATGTTACACAGATATAATCGTTTTGCAATTGCACGAATATATATCAGTAGAGAGACATTTTTTTTATCTAAAAGTTTTTGACATGTGCTTTAATATAGGTGAAGACAGCCTCAAATGGAATTATTACTGACATTTACGAAAAGTGTTTCCTAACTACTCATTCCCTCTCTCATCGGATAATGTGAATTCTCTTCCCTGCAGTTATAAACTTCCTTAATGTCACTACTATAACTTAAAGAAAGGTGACAAAAACATTTTGTCTCATCA
>BMAW01059840.1:167494-180274 GCA_019974015.1 Nephila pilipes | reverse complement strand
TTGGATTTTATTGGGAAACAATTTATTATTCTACTAATTTTTGTTTGAATCAATTCAATTTTTAACATACAATGTACTTCATATTTAATATTCTGTACAGTAATGTTAAATAAAATTTTAATTGTATATGTTCAAAAGAAAAATCTCTGATTGGATGCGTTTCTACATATCAAATACGCAATATGTTACACAGGTGTAATCGTTTTGCAATTGCACGAATATATATCAGTAGACAGACTTTTTTTTTTATCTAAAAGTTTTTGACATGTGCTTTAATATAGGTGAAGACAGCCTCAAATGGAATTATTACTGATATTTACGAAAAGTGTTTCCTAACTACTCATTCCCTCTCTCATCGGATAATGTGAATTCTCTTCCCTGCAGTTATAAACTTTCTTAATGTCACTACTATAACTTAAAGAAAGGTGACAAAAACATTTTGTCTCATCAGAATTATAAGAACCTCATTTTATTTATCATTACCGCAATATATATATATATATATATATATATATATATATATATATAAGTTCTTCTATCTTAAATTTAGAACTACTAAATGTTATTCGTTTCTGAACTGATTATTAACATTACACAATGAAAGGTAATGTTTTATCATAAAGGAATCAAATGCCGAACATAGTTGAGATACTTCGCTCATTTATAGTGAAAAAAATCAATGAAAATCAGTTAATAGGTAAGATTAGTTTCGTGGATCGGAATTAACCTCACTCTATAGCAAGCACGTCAAACTAGCGGTTAATAAAGAAAATGTTGCAAGAATTTCACTACAAATGTCTGGATTTTCATTAAAAATTTTAGAATTATCTTAGATTAACGATGACTCGTCTGTTTTAGACCCTTGCATTGAGTATGTCTATCGAAAGCGTATGGGAGTAAAATTAACAGAAAAACAGTTTACGAACATCGGCATTTCTTAAAGAAGTGGGAATTGATGGATTTTTGTAGAGACATAAAAGATCAAATAACAGGTACGATACGCGCTATTGGTACTATTAGTATATCAAAGTTATAAAACATAAGACTTCTCTCTGAACAATGTGAGCACTAATATGCAAATCACAAGGAACAGTATTCCTGCTACGAGAAGAGAAAATAATAATTGCAACTGTATCATCACAAGGTGAAAAAAACGGTATCTCTCTTAACTTTTGCACTACGTCGCTGTTTTACAATCCCCGTTATTCCATACAATGCAACGAGTCTTAAGTGAAACGAAAGTTCGATTTCACACCATTTGTCACAACAATGACCTACTGTGGTCCTAAATTTGGGTAATAATAGTTAAAAAAATAAATTAAATTCCCTTGTTCAATCGAAAACACTCAACAGAAATTTAAATCATTTGGATAAAATTATGTGTAATATGTGATGCAATTGTTTATTCCTTGAGAAGCACTACAAGGGTCATTGGCAACGGACCTCGTAATTTTGAACCTTGGTCAAGTGACGAAAATGACACCTGATACAGCACCTCTCCCTCCAAACTTCCACACCATGCCACGGAAAAAATTGAAACCTCGTGCATTAGTCCCGCTACACGGTGGGTCTTTCGTGACATCAGGGCTCTAACCACTAAGCAACAGCGGCTGCACAAGTATAAGACAGATATGCCAAAAGACTCAAAGATTTTAGTAAGTTATTTTTTTAAAGCTATTTTTAAATATTTTTAATTAGTCAAGGGTATTCTGAATACGTACTCAGTGTTAATTCCCATACAAGTTTACGTTAATTCTGTTTATCTAGTACAGAGTTGAATCGGGTTACATAGATACAATCAGTTTTTGAAATCAACAGAACTTAGTGGTACTTTATTTCTATCCCAATAGTTTTTAATGAATTTTTAATTAGTCAAGGATATTAGGAACGGTTTTTCATTAATACCCATGCGAAATCGCATTGATACAAAGTATCCAACATAGTCTATGTGTTGGATTACGATAGATGTAATCTGTTTTCCCCTCTAATCCTCCGAGAAGGAGAACCATCTCATATTTAATTTCCTCTCGGCAGCAGCAGCAGCTCACTTCAAAGAAAGGCTTCAGTGGTCCAGTGGCATCAATCACTGCTCCGTGAAGACCTGACAGAAGACCGTCTGGCAGTGGTGGGTCCTCGCAAGGCTGCATCTGGGCTGCATCATGTATCACGTAGCGACATCTCGGCTTGCCTTTCGCGAAAAGGGCAGGAGGGACAGACAGACTCTCTGGTGTTGACTCCTTGGATTTCTTTCTCTAAGTGCACTTTTTTTTCCGGGTTGCATTTTTCTTGGAAAACCTCACAGAGCACAAAACCACTTTGTGAGCAAATCAGATTCGCGAAAAAAAAAAAAAAAAGAAAGAAAGACAGGGAGGGGGAGGAATGGAAAAAAAGGATGGTTTTCCATGAAGGGACATCAGAAACAGAGCGTCCATCAAGACGGTCTCCCACTAGAAATGTAATATTATAAACAGGGATAGAAAAAACGCTCTTTTTGCCTTATGAAAGAGTGACACCACTTAGTCACAATTTGATCTATACGAGTATTTATTTGTGGCACCGCAGCGATACCACAGACTGTGAGGCCGAAGTAATCGATCATATGCGTGACACTTGATCGTGGAGTCCTAGTGACTATTAATGTGATATACAGTTCCGACCTTTTCAGTAGCTTGTCAATTTCATATCAGGCATTTGGATGTTTTACTGGAACTGTTTACAGGGCATCTGAGATGGGAGAAGATAGAGTTCCTTTCGTGTTTGTGAGGCTCAAGATAATGTCTATCAATTATAATGGGTAAATTGAAAAGGTTGCCTAAATGCGATGTGGAAGAGAAAAAAAAATCACCTAAATAATCAACAATAGTTTCTTATTGCTGTACTTTGTTTTATGCAATTAATTACCCATTAAATCTTAGAAAGGGTGTAAAATATATGAATCTTTAAAAATTTATCGATCATTTATTAATATCGGAAAAACTTCCCTCTCCTTATAAATTGTAAAATATCACTTTTAACAGCTATTTCTTAATATAAATAATATTAATTTTGATAAACATTTGAAAGTTATTTTGAAATATTTTATTTAGTTTTAACATTTTCCTCTCATTATCAAAGATAAGTTTTGTTTTAATTTTTGTTTTACCTGAAATGTATAACTTTTACAGTTGTATTACAAAGTATTTTATGCAATATTTTCTTAAAGCTTCTATTTAGGATGTACCAAATTTTAATGCATATCACTTTTAACTTACATTTTGCTGATAGTTTTCATACGCGCCTTTTTTTCTTTGAGTGACCATTTCTCGAATTTAAGAAATTCATTTTTATTAAGATAAGGAATTTTGCTATTTTATGAAGTACTTCTATTTTAATTTGAGATAATTTTTAATTTTAATTTTTTTTTGTAACGAAAAATGAAAAAAGAAAATACAAACATGTATTTTCCCCGAGTTCTGAATATAGGAATAAAATATTCAATTCGTTTTATCCTTACCAGTCATATGTTTTACCTAAGCTCAGTAATCTGTCGTATTTCGATAATTGACTATTTATTTATTTCATGCATTTTATTACTTGCAAACTAATTTTAAGCATTATAATTAATTATTTAATACTTTTTAGGTAATTTTTTTTCATTCACTTCGACATAAGTCTAACAAAATATTTTAAATCGTTTAACTGTTTTTACTGTACATAATAGTATATTTTTTACATAATATTTAAAATCTTAAAAAGTTATACATTATTGCTGAATATATAGAATACGGAAGTCTTTAAACTGAAAGCTTTCTAGATTTACAAATTTAGAACTGTATTGTGTCTTAAGTTTTGATACATTAAAAGAAAATAAAAAAAAAAAACAAAAAACACTTTGATTTTCTTAACGAAAAATTAATCGTTCCGCTTATTATTATATTAAGTCAACTTTTTTTAATCGACCTTTCTATTCTTCTTTTGATAACACAAGTCTGAAATACAGAATTTTTGAAACTATTCATAAACATTCTATGATTTAAAAATTAAAAAATCATGCAAAAATACTTCATTTCATATTATTCTTAATATGGCTAATTTTTTTAAGTGTATAGCTATTCAGGTAAATACAGAGAGGTACTATAAACTCGTATCCAAAAGTTATTCACACATGATATTTAGCAAATCAAGCCTTTTTGTAATGCAGATATTTAATTTTAAAAGGGTTTGTTGCTTTTATTAACATCGCACTAGAAGCTACACGAGGGCTTTTAGAGAAGGACCTCGTAATTTTGAGCCTCGGTCAAGTGACGAGGACGACACCTGAACTGGCATTTCCCTCTCCTAACTTCCACACTACGCCAAAGGGAGAACTTTGAGTATCGGCAGATTTAATGTGCTTCAACCAAGACTGCACGGAGGTCTTTAGGGGTATCAAGGTTCGAACTCACAATTTAACGAAAACTACCGTCCCCAACCATGACCACTAGGCTACCAATTTAAAAAGGGACTCGACTTTTTTGCTTCTGAATCTTTTTTATAAAATTATGATTTAAAAATTCCAATATCTTAAAATTAAGTTCTTTTAAATAGTATTTTATGGTGTAGAGAAAATGCTTAAGACTCCCGTCAATCAGATATTTTAAATTTATGAAAGTAATGTTTAATCCTATAGAAATTCTACATTCCTTCTCAAGTGTCTAAATTATTTTATACATTTCAATATAAAAAAGTGCATCCGGAAATTTCTATGGAATAAAGTTAAATGAGAGTTTTAAATAACTAATATTCTACCGACGAAGCATTAAAATAGACTTAATGTATTGTTAGAATCAGAGGGAAAATGTTATTCAGCAGAAACTTTCCATTGTTTTTTGTTCTTTGGAATGCACCGCCCCCGGGTTTTTTTTTTTTTTTTTTTTTTTTTTTTGCAATTCAAATAAATAAAATTGTCTAGGTTTCAGAAGGGAAGAAGTTCCATAGGATTAACATTAGATTCATGAAATCAAAACCTCTGGTAGATGGGAGCCTTAAAACTGCAAAATGCACAGAAAATGTATACCAAAAAAATTATTTTCAAAATGATTTAGTATTATCATGACCAAACCAAACTTGACATAGCTCTAATTAGGACTTTCTGAGTCTCCTTTACATATTCTACAATTAAATCTAGTTGGAATGAACTCAACGCAGATCAGTATACATTTTATTCACAACATAAATTTTTAAAAAAGAATGTTTCTCGTTAAAAACTCTAGATATTAAAAGTAAAATTACAGAAATGTTCGAGGGGAAATTATTGACTATCAACCACTACATAGTAATCCAAATGGGAATTCGTACAGAATAAATATTATTCGATACTAAACCTGGCAGAGACTGTTGAGATGAAATTTGGATCATAACAGAGGATAAGAATGTAGAAAAATACTTTCGTTTTTCTTAAAATTGACTGGATTTTTTTTCTTTATTTAAAAATGGAATTAATCTATTTATTTAATTTCGTGCTTTGAGGAAAATTTGCGGACAATTTCAGTAAAATGAACAGTTTAGTTAAAAACTAAATTAACAAAATATTGAAATTTTAGATCATTTAACGGATCAAGAGAATCTCCTTAAATTTGATTGAAATTATTCGACTCAATTTTTTTTAATTATCGCTGCTTATAAATTTATTTAATAACACATTCACAAAGAAATATCATTTAATTTCAAATTAGATTCCAAAACGTCATAGCTTTTAAGCAAAACTTATTTTTGAGGTATTAAAATATTCCTTTTTATGAAAACATTTACAAGAAGTAATTGTATGATACATTGTACATGAAAAAAATAAATAATTTTTAAATCTCCTAAGTTAATACAATGTTAATAAATAATACTGTCTTCAAAAAATACTAGAACTTTAATAATTTCCCCAATTTTTATCACAATTGCAGAAAATTAGTATCTTAGTTAATGGGTCAAAGGAAAATAAATTCAATGCTGGTAGTTTGATTAATTGAGTTACCATAGTTATTCAACTTCTGAGAAAAAAGTTTTATGTTGTGCTGATGTGTTTTTTATTTTCATGTATTTGATTTTTTTATTATTAAATAAGTCTTTCAATTCAAAGTTTTTCTAACAGTACTTTGAAATTATTTTTAAAGCTCAAAAACAAACAAAACTTTTAATATTTTAATTTACTCTCAAATCTTAATTGGATTTGGTTAGTATTTTATAAGAATTGTTGAAACTTTGAAACAAATATATCCAAAAACCTAAGAAATTTGAAAGTATTTTCAATGTTAACAGTAGTTGCATTTTTGTTTACAAGTATAGTAATGTTTTGCAAATAACTTCATTCATCTACAATTATTTGTTACCTTAGTTATTTCTTGTATTCTACGTTACCATTAACAAAATTATTAATGACTTTTCAATAAACATTTACCTGTCAAAAAAAGATTTTAATTGAAATGTGCATAGTTTTTAAATTATGTTATGTTGTAAATATTGGAAACAGTTTCAGTACAGAACAGGAAACAAATTAAGAATAATCTTGGCCAATATAAGCGTTTCCTTTAACGATGGGATTCATCGAGTTTATTGTCAGTTTAAGAAAAATCATCTGCGATTTTAAATGTATAAAAGATCTAAATACTTTTTGGTGTAAGCCCCATGTACCAATTGGTAAATTATTTCTTCATAATTTGGTTTTTAAATTCACTTTCAAACAAAATAGCTCGTTTTAATATTTTAATAAAATAAATATTAAAATGTTTAAATAAACTTTTAGGTAAGAAAAACAACATAATCAAAACGTGTCTTTCATGATGTTTTATCGTATTATGAAAAAAAAGAATATCCTTGCATAAAACAAAATTTACTCAGCTAAAATGTTTTGATATTTCTTTCAGTGCAGGAAAAATGAAGACGAAGTTAACCTGAATAAGAGCCGTGTGAATAGCAAAAAAAAAAAAAAAAAAAAAGAATTTCAAAGTCTTAGATGCCCACAGACATCTTTTAAAATATATAGAATGCATTATTAATACAACAAGTGATACTAAAATATCGTTTTTAGATCTTTTTTAAAACCTCTATAATTTAAATTGTCAATCAAATTAGAATCTTTTCCTTTCATTTAAAAGCCTAACTTCTATGAATAAGTTTAAGGTGACCCATGTCTAAAATCATGCTTTTATTCTGGTGAAAATTGATTATAATTGTTTGAATAATGTCCTAACATTCTGAATTGATCAAAAAATAAATACACTTACCTCTCTAACTTATATAATTATATGCATCAACTGTAGCTTATTCATTTTACTGTATCCACGTTCTCAAAAAAATTCATTGTACTCATCATTCATCAATTCGTACGATATTCAATTACTACTTCACCTTTCAAAAAATACTTAATGTGAATTGAAAAAGGCTCTTTATCTATTAAATTCAAAATAGTAAATTAAAACTTCAAAAAGTAAAATATTTCAATATACTTTAAAATAAATAATTGAAATCAGTTTTAAAAAAATGAAACTATCGCTTGAATGAAATAAAAAGAATTTTATATTTAATCCAATTGCCAACACTGAGGGGGGAAATCTTAGACTAAAATTAAATTAAATTATCTTGAATTACTTATCGTTTGCTTCTATTACTTTAGTAAAATTATAATAGAGTGACACAAAAGAAATATAACTTAATATCTTGAATGCTGGAAAACAAAATTAAAAAAAAGAAAAAGAAAGTAACTTATGTTGTTTTATGAGAATGATAATTTTGTAATTTAACGGCACGAGAAAATATTTACTGGAAATGACATGAAGAAGAAAACATTGCCTGCTTTTGTCGCATTGAAGCCAATTCAATATTTCCATTTTCATTTAACGATAAAGGGGGAAATTACTTTGAGAAAGTCTTTATTTACAATGCGATCTTAAAGAAAATAACTTTTATCCAGGAATTTCCTAGAACTGCGATATTTGCAGCCATGTAACTTAAAATTTCAAGTAAAAAAGAACGATAAAAATAATATTTTCCTTATCGTCACACAAGTATGGAAACAACTATAAATTTTTGAGAATATACATTTTTTTTCGATACTTAAACATTGAATTTAATTTCGTTTATGAGTTTTAGCAACGAAAAATTGAAGATCATGTTTTTTCCCCTTGCTTCTTCTTTTTTTTTTTTAATAATTCGAGATAAAAACCAACGTTTTTATATGGTGACAAAGTTTATTTAAGAAAATTATTGATTCATTAGATAAAACTGGTCGCAAATATCTAAATATTGCATTGTTAGACAAGTAAGAACGGTTCCCGAAATTTCAGAGCTCTAGTTTGATGGGAAGTTGGTTAAATTAATGATAGAAAATTTGATGACACACTGATACACGCAGAGACAGACATACACCAACTGAAATACATAAAAGCGTTAAAACTCACTAAAATTAATTAATTAATCCGGTAAATTAAATGGTTGGAATGCAGTTTAACCCAATCACCCTTGACGACAAGAATTATTTGGTGGTATTTTGCCAAACGTGGCTTCCCTGGTCCGTTTTACGGACTTAACGTTCAGCCCAAAAAAATCGCCAAGTTTGGTGCCAATTTTTGAAATTGCGCCAAGTGATTGGACTAAACTGCATTATTAAAGAAAATATGAGTTAAAACTTGTCGCAAACGTCTAAATATTGCATTGTTAGGCGAGTACGAACGATTCCCAAAATTTCAAAGCTCTAGCTTGATGGGAAGTTGGTTAAATTAACGATCGAAAATTTGATGACACACACACACGAAGTGAAATTCAGAAAAACGTTTTTTTAAAAAAAAAGATCGTTTCTAACATTTCGCCTGCTCTCGTGCAACATAAAAAAAAAATGTTAATCTAAAAATAGCAAAACGTTATTTAAAATGTTACTTTATTTCAATTAAAATTAATTTAACATTTTCCAAAAAGCTATTCACTGTAATTTTATTTTATTATCTTAATATCTAAATCTTAACTTCTGGGCAAGTGTAAAACCAAAATTCAGTCTTACCTCAAATAATAGCCAATTCACTGGGGATTAAACCCCGAGAGGGTTATGTTCCCCGACAAAAATAGTCGGTTTGGTTTGGTTTGGTTTATTTCAATTCCTTTTCTTTGTTATAATTGAAATTATTTTACTTTCGCATTGTTAAATTATTTTAATGAACGTTACCAGTTGCATGTGTTATCGCCCGCCTGTAGAGGGTACTTTGTAAGGGGCGAGAGTGTTATACTCTGGTTCACCTTGGAAGTACTGGGAAAGGTAGAAAACGTAACAATCCGCTTGAAAGACAGTTGTTCTATCTTGTTTCGGAATTTAAAATTAAAAAAAAAAAAAAAAATGCAAAGAAATTTGTAAAAAAGTGTCATACATTATAAAACTTATGATTTTAAAGATAGATTTCAAGTTTATAACATGCTTAACCCTTAAATGGTTATGAACGAGCCCAACTCGTCATTCGAATAGCGCATCATAGAGGGCAATGACGAATTCAGCTCGTCCGAAGTTTTCCAACCCAAATGGTTTTCAAGGTAACATTTCTGGCGAGCTTTCTACGCTTCCACGCCAATCTTATGTCATTCTCTTCGTGTCTTTGATACCGTTCATACTCACAATTCTTATCTCTCGCGTTATAATTATTTTTTTTTTTTTTTGTTTTTGTTTGACATTCTAAACATGGCCGAAGAAGGAATGTCCCTGACCACATTGTACATACCATCAAAGAGAGGAAAATCAATCTGAAGAGGGGCCGACAGATACACATTGCATGTTTATTTTCGCCATCGAGGGGAATCTGTCAATCGTTTCAATCTAGTTGAAAAGGTTTCTCAAATAACTGGTGTTTCTAAAAAAACAGTTTTTCGTTTGAAAAAAAAAAAAGACATGAAATTCTACCGGGTAAAAAAAGCGACCTGGTGCCATAGGAAAGCGCAGTAGGCTGATAAAGTATGATGATTTAACAGACTTAACATTGTAATGCAGTTGACGAACTATTCAGAGTTGTTTTTTTTTTTCAGTAACCCTATGTGTATTTAAGTATTTGAAAGTGTTCATCGCAAAAGGACATAAAAACAATTTGATCGAACAGGTGTACGAATTAGATAAAAATATCCCCTACTTTCCCTAAAGTAATTTTCGAAAGGATATGACCAAGAACAGGAGAAGGTAGAATCGGAAAAAAGATATAAGGAGAGACATTTTGAGCTAGACCTGTATAGTTATTAAGAAATGAAATTGATAACAGAACGAAATCTAAACACGAGCTGAAATTAATATTATCGCTCCAGAAGTGAACAGAGGTCCTTTTGAACAGAGAAACCTCATGTAAAAATTCGTTTTAAAAGACAGAAAAATATCTTCATTTTTAACGTTATTCAAAATGCAGTTTAAACAAGTTCGGCTTAGGAAGAAGATTATGTTAGTAACTTGTTAGGATTCTTACTCTTTGAAATCACTCAACTAATCTCCGGGAAGTCAGAAGAAGGAGCGAACGAATATGGATTTGTTTAAAATTTACTATTAAAGTGATTTAAACTTAATGCTGAAAAGTTTAGGCAATTTTTTTAAAATCATGCCTGGGCAGATTTCGTTTTTGAAATACTCAAATACTTTAACGAATGATTAGCAGGATTAAAAATAAATGATTTCGACTCTTTAAAGGAATTAATTGTCACATATCAGTTGAAAAAATTGGTCCCAAATTTTTTGCGAGAACATTTTACTGATTCTTGGCCAAAGTTCACAAAAACAATAAATTAACTGGAAAATTAGATGAATACAAAAACATTCAAAATGCATCAAAATTGACAGTCACGAAAATCAAAACATAAATTTTACATATTATCTCGATGATCCTAAAAATTATTCACGTACCAATTCGGAATGATGTAACCATAAATTTAATGTAAGAGGAGACTCAACTAAGCATACGATTTACCCTGGAACATTTGATTCGGCAACTAGTAACGAAAAAGAACAACCGGATTTTTACAACGTTTTTCTGAATTTCACTTGGTGTGTGAGTGTGTGTGTCATCAAATTTTCGATCGTTAATTTAACCAACTTCCCATCAAGCTAGAGCTTTGTTATTTTGGGAATCGTTCGTACTCGCCTAACAATGCAATATTTAGACGTTTGCGATAAGTTTTAACTAATATTTCAATAATTTTAATAAGTCAAAATATTCTTTCCTCTCGGCGCTTTTAGGATTGAGGAAAAAATTTCTTTCCCCTCTGGGAGTACCGGGCACTCCCCACGCAGCATGAAGTATCGTAAACTTTTGTACTCACAAAGGGGAGATACTATCTCCCCTTTACTATCTCCGAGATAGTAAGGGTTGCTGACTTTTAGTCAGTAATCATTCGCAAGAAAGAAAGTTTCCAATATTTGGCGCCAAGTCTTATCACAATAATCTTTTTTGAATTCTGGTTCCCATTCTTTTTTAATAGAATGACTTACAAACTTTCAAATGCATGTTTTGATTTTATGAGTATTATGAATTTTTTAATACTCTCACTAATGTCTCTTTTTAAGTAAATTTTAAAGTTAAAAATAACTAACAGTTTTAACTAATATTTCGATAATTTTCTCTAATAAACTTTGCCACCATATAAAAACGTTGTTTTTTAAAAACGTTGGTTTTTATATCGAATTATTTCCCCTTGAAATAAATTGATCATAATGATGAACACGTGTCAGGATTTTACGATACCTGCAGAGTATAGACAGAGGAAGGACACAGTAAACTAAAATTTTTCCTTTACCACAAAATTATAAGTGGAGTGTATGAACGATGAAAAGGAAATTGATCCCACCTTCAAAGGTATATACCATACGTCCCAGAATTCCCTGTAAATCGCACAGTGCATCATGACTATAGGTTACCAAACGATTACTGATCCTCTTCTCAATTGTCGACTGAAGTATTCTTTCGGTTTCATCCTCAAGTCATGCCAATAGTGTTTGTAGCCATTGGGAACGTCAAGGTTAAATTACTTTTCATGGGAAAATATAACTAAATTTCCACACATCGTTCTATGATATGACTTTTTTAGCCCATTCCAGTCTTTCTTCTGCAGGATATTTCAATTAGCTTCGGTTTTTTCTCCATTTTCATTTTTGTATTAGTATCTGATTTAAAATTCTTCCAAACTTCGGAATTTTCATGAGTCGGAAGGTCTTTTTTAGATGACGATCGAAAAATTTATTTATCGTCCCGTTCTATCCAAATCCTGGTTTCTTCTAGACAGTTTTATTTGGTTTGAATCATCTTTTCTAACTATGGAATTGCGAATGGAAGTCTTAGAACACTTCATTAACCTAGCTGATTATCTTTCAGATTTACTAGTACCCTCAAAAAAATAAATATTTCTCTTCTCTTTCAGATAACTCTATACCCCATGGCATCTTCAATAAACCGTGGATAACACTATCAAAACCTACACCTTTGTTTCTCAGGCAATGCAGTCATGGAATACTAACGCTCGTGTCTTATAATGATTCTGATGTCTTGTATAATATGATAATTTTCTCAGGTGGACTTGAAATTTATTAATAGACACCTTATTCAATTTTTAGAAGAAAATTAGTAGATTTTAATAGAATTTATACATCAATTTTACTATTAGAACAGAAAGGGCTTCCCTATCCAATTTAAATATACACGTTTAAAATTTGTTTGTTATGTCCAAATGATATTATTGTATAGTATTGCACAAATTCGGTATAGTATTGCACAAATATTATTGTATAGTATTGCACAAATATTATTGTATAGTATTGCACAAATA
>BMAW01059840.1:97986-149290 GCA_019974015.1 Nephila pilipes | reverse complement strand
CAAATATTACTGTTAGGCAAAGAACGATTCCCAAAGTTCCAGGCCTCTTAACTGATGGGAAGTTGGTTAAATAACAACGAAAGTAGTTGATGACACTGCACTACACACCATGAAATAAAATAAAAAACATTAAAAAAAAAATCGACCGGACCTGGCAAAATTGGGAAATTCACATCTTTTTTCGGAAATAGCTGGTAGGATTGCTGCAAGAACAATGGATTATACAGGGTGTTTGTAGGGAGACCGACGAGTATTCTGTTGTACCATTTCTGCATAAAAAGGCGCTACTCTTTTGGAAGATATAAAGCAAATATCGGAGGAGGTTCCACCATTTTTTATGATTCGCGGGAAGTATATAAAACAACAATCTGAGAGATGCAAGCTTCGAATATTTTAAAGTCAATCATCGCTATATAATTTTGTTGATACTGGAGTACATGCACTGAGAATATGAAAGAGACTTTGGGATTTGCAAAAAATGGCGAAACGAGATTAGTTTAGTTTTTACAACATCGCACAAAAAGCACACGAGGGCTATTGGCGACGGACATCATAATTTTGGAAACTACTAGTCATGACGAGGACGACACCTGAGCTGGCAGCCCCTTCTCCTAACTTCCACACCACGCCAACGGGAGGACTTTGGGCCCCGAACAGATTTAACGTGCATCAGCCCCGGCTACACGGCGGGTCTTTGGTGGCCAAGGATCGAACCCGCGACTGAACGAAAACCGCCAGCCGCTATCCACGACCTTGACCACTAGGCTACCGCGGCCCCATGGCGAAACGAGAAACACAGCGGAAAGTGTACTGTTATACTCAGGTTTATATTTAAGTGAATGTATATGGCGTCATCTTCACGAAGAAAAAAAGACTCATTTGTTACGATTCTGAATATCATTAGCTAGTTTTGGTTGCCAGGATAATACAGTTGTTAGATATTTCGTTCACAATTAACACTTAAGATTTTTTTGTAATAGTAACAGAATTGAAGTAATGAAATGTAATTTAAATTTATTTGTGTTTATAGAATTTAGCACAAATTCTTCAAAATCTTCGGCTATTCATTGGTAGACAAACAATTACGTAAATATTTATTCTTCATTAAAAAAAAAAACTTAAATAAATTTTTAAAAAACGTTAAATATGTAATGATACTTGAGGGAGTATCATTCGTTACCCAGGATGTTTATTGAAGAATATTCAAAATTTGAGAGGCAACGATTACAAAACTACAGAAGTTAGAGCTTTTTTAGATAAATTTAATTTAAAAAAACACTTTAAAGTTTATAAAATTGTTAGTTTTCTATGTCACCACCACCAGAAACACGAACGATATGCAGTCAATAATAGAACTCATCACGCACTTTTTTCAGCATGTTCAGTGTTACGGTTTGAATAATTGTAGTTATTCGCTTTTTCAGTTCATCAATACTTTCTGGGGGTGGCGGAAAAAATTTTACCTTTTAAGTAGCTCCAAAGAAAAAATCTCTGGGAATTAAATCACTAGGATCCATCCACCGCATCGTACAATTGGATATTGTTCATTTTACTGGCGATGGAAATGTAAAATATTTATAATTTTAAAAACTTTAAAGCGGTATTTTTAAATAAATTTGTCCAAAAAGATTACATTTCTTCAGTTTTGTATCAGAAGCTCTTCAAATTTGGGATATTTTATAGTAAGCGCTTTGCATAATAACTATATACTTTTGAATTAGAATAGGAGTATACGAGTAGTTTTGAATTAGAATGCGAGGACTGAATACCTTTGAATTAGAATAACTGTAATACGTTATTTGAAGTACATATTATTTTGGGAATAAAATTCGGAAATTTTGTTTAAATGCAGAGGATTTATGTGGTTATAACAAAACAGTGGATTTGTATAAAAATTAAATACAAAATATTTATAAGGGCATTTGAATAGCATTTTTTTTTTTTTGCACTAAATAAATGAATTTTAAATTTTCTTATTGTTTTTCAACGCACAGGATTTTTAGTTTATTATTTTTTATATGTTTGTATTATTGTAAACGAATGCGAAAGAATCATTAACACCTATTTTTTGGAAGTATTTTTCTTGAAAAAAAGACTCTCCCCCTAAAACTCGAAAAATTCAAAATAAAAATATCTTCAAAAAAACTCATCAATCAGAAGCTTAAAAACTCTTTTGCCTTCTTTCCCCGAAATCAGAGCCAAAAAAAAAAAATTATTTCGTGTTACATTTTTATTTCGAAACACTCATTTACCAAAATTCAAGGTAATAAGACTTATATTTTCTACCATTAATACAATTAATTTGAAGATAGTTGGAAAATAAAACACTTTAAGATAATAATGTGTAAATACAGCTAACTTATTTCTGGAAAAAAAAATCATCTGAGCTTTTACATTTCAGGAAGTCTTTATTTAGAAACAAAGAATAATATTTAAAAATGCAATATTAAAGCAGATAATACTAATTCCGTAGTAATAAAAAAAGATAGATATGGCCTTTTTTTAATGAATTTCCTTGATTAGCACTTAATTAAAAGCAGTTAAATTTATTCTTTAGTATAGAAAATGCGAAATTTTACTATTTTTCGCAATGAAATTTCACACATGTAAAAATTCACGGCTGTAGAACATATTACAAGTGTAATACAGTCAAATGACTAATTCAGATTATTCTATTATAATCAAAAGCATTTAGAAAAACAAAAATAAAAGTTTTAGTACATTTTTCTCTCTGGGCTTATTTGTAAATACAAAAAAATTGTAGATCTGAAGCAGACATTTAGGGAAATAAAAGGTAAGTTACGAAGTTTAACGAGCTTTAAGAGCTTCAATGTTGAAAAGTATTCTTCTGATCTAAACGTAGTAAAAACGAATGAGTTACATAAGAGGGGGATACCGTTAAGGCTTAATAATTACTGAGAAATAACCGAAATAATTAGAGAAAATTTATTTCGCATATTTATTTACCTTTATGTACATTATATCATAAATTAAGGCTATTCATATTGACTTTTTTTTATTTATTTGACTTGTTTGACTCCATTTCCGTCTTCTTTAAGAACAAATTTTTGTTTTTTAAATTTTTGAAAAATTTCTTTCAAATTTCATGTTTTTTTTTTTTTTTTTTTTTTTTTTTTTTTTGTTTATTTTACAATTATACATATATAAATTAAATATTGTCATAGAGTAGCCAAAAAGATTAGTTGAAGGGAACAATTAGCGATATCCCGTACAAATGACACATACATACTCTTCCGTAGAAGAATCAGGGAACCTTTATAGGCATAGTAGCACTGGATAGGTTTCATTGATTAACATTTACACGTTTCTCAGTTGAAAATTTTTCTCAATTAAATACGAAATATTTTCCTTTTTTTAGGATTTGGGAAACAAACCATAAAATAATTTTTTACTAAAGTTATTCCCAGCTTAAATTATAATGCGACTTTCAGCATACCTTGAACTGACAACCCTATTTATTCGGCAATTTTAATTACGTATTAAACGATAATTGCAACTGAATCCAATAGTAATAAAAATCGTTGGCGACAATTTTGGTGACAAATATTTCATTCCAAATATTCAAAATCTCGACCGTTTATTCTCAGAAGGAATTGAGATTTAAATAAATTTGATTAAAACAGCGGGAAGACGAAAAAAATGCCTAAACAAAGAGAAAGGGGGAAGGAAGATAATTCATTACGATTACATTTGAAGATATCTGGATTATTAGGCATAATATTCTAAATGAATATAGATTTTGCAACAGAAACTCCACTCTCTCTTTTAATTTTTATTTGATATTTTTTTTTATCATCCTTACTACATTAATAGGACAATATTACTTAACTATTGATAACACAATTACAATATTAAGGAATTATAATAATCCGTTTGAATGCTCTCTGCATGTAAAGTAACCTCCTATGTATAGTTATCTCTGTAGAAAACTTCTTAACTTTTAAATCTCGTCATTAAACTACTACTCGCCTACTTTTGCTACTCCTTCACTTTTACCGACAAACTTTCTATCCATTTCTGATTTGTTGGAAAACGCAATATCATCAAACATTTTTTATTTTTTTTAATAATAAACTTTTAATAACTGTTCTTTGAATGTTATTTACTTTTCTTTTTTAGCCTATGTTAACTTATCTTTAAACTTCATATGAGAACAGATTCACGACTTTTTAATTAATAACAACAGTGACTTTTATTCTTCTGGATCCTGTTGCGTTAGCTTGGTCATCAGCGCAGATTACTTTTAGCGCTTCAAATCACCTCGTGATCCTTGCCCTCGAATGTCAACTCGATCATTTGCACATTGACGCTGATTTACTCTGAGTCTGATTCTATCTGAGAGGATTGTGTTGGTGACATCTTTCACTCACTCCTTACAAGATCTCCCTCTATAGGCGAGATTTAAACATTGGAGACAACATCTCTTCATTACTCTAAGTTTGAGTACTGTTTTACGATCACTGTATCTGTATGATTAGGACCATGAGCTCATGGTCGGCGTTGTTTGAGTCATGGTTTTGAATCCTGATACCATGAGATAGAGAGCGGAGATGAATTGCGTAAAATATGTTAGGGCTCGAAATTCCTTACTTTGGCGTAATGAGGAAATTAGGATTTGGTTTGGTTTGGTTTTTTTAACGTCACACTAGAAGCAACACGAGTTCTGTTGGCGATGGACCTCGTAATTTTGAACCTCGGTCAAGTGATGAGGACGACACCTGAGCTGGCACCCCGTCTCCTAACTTCTACACCACATCAACGGGAAGACGTTGGGCCTCGACTGATTTAACGTGCATCAGCCCTGATTATGCGGCTGGTCTTTTGGAGGAAATTAGGAAAGGGAATTAAGTATCATCTACATTGCTTGAAAATAGTTCTAAATTACGAAGTCAATATCGTTTGTTTTTCTTGTAAATTTGACACTGACAATCGATCAATCGAATACTAGCTTAACTGTTGATTGTGTCTGAGAAGTTCGATCAAAATTTTGAGATTTCATAGTTTAGTATTTTTTTAAAGTACTTTTATAAATATGTCTGATACTATATGTCTTCTTAAATACAATTGTATGCATCAATTGAGGATATGCATATGGAGTTATTGGGCAGTCTCCAATGACGTCTTACGACCTGTTCTAACTTAAGACAACATCACATACGGCAAGCATCTTACCATTAAGCGTGATGTCATCAAACTGTGTCACATATCAAATTTCAGTCAGTCTTGACCTTCGCTCGACCGAAGTTTAAATTTACGAAGTCCGAAGCTTCTAGCGCGCAACGTTAATAGAACGAAGCCAATCAGTCAGTCATAAGTATTGACTTTGGTTCAGTTAAGATTGATCAAACTATTTTCAGAAGGGAGAGGGAATCTTAGCCTCTTGCATTTTGAGACCCACTAGTTTAAGATTAGCTCAGGTATTTTACATCTTTATTACAAATGATACCTTTGTCATTCTGAAACGCTAAAAATTTTAAAAAGTCATGAGCAAAATGCTACAATTCAATTTAGTTTTATGTGCGGCTCACTTTAAATAAACTTAAACAATAAGACATAAGCTCAGATATTTTTGTGACGGCTCGTAAGCCTTATTCCCTTCAATTATCTTTATGGGAATTGTTATAGCATTGTTTGATTGGAGCATCTCGAATTGAAACTTACGTCAATCAGCCTCACTATCAACTTAAGTGTATTGAAAAGGATAGTAGATAGAAGGAAGATTGTGATAAGAGGAAAATGGCAGATAGCGGACAAGAGAGGTTGGAGAAGTCAATAATAGGGCATAAGAGGAAGATTAGTAATTGCACAGAGATACAGAGAGAGGAAAGCTCGGTTAGGTGAGATTGAGATTCGCCACTGACCTGGACCCGATTAGTTTCTTTCCAGTTTTAAAATTCGATTTTCAAAAGTTCGAATTATCGAATTCTCATAGTTAGATAAGACATTTACAGATTTCGTGAAACGCTTTATATTATTTAATAGCAAAATAAATCAACAATATGTGAAGCTTTTAACATCTCTATTACTTGAAGTGTAAAGTAAACCAGACCTTTTCAGACATTAAAATGGGCCTGAAATTTCCTTTTATGCTTACGACTAGGAATGAAGAACATAAAAAATAGACTTTTTTTTGATTTTAATAACAAAATTCATAAGTCATCACAGCTGATGACGAAGGCGATTAAAGTAAGTGTATTTCCGAAACCCAGGGATCCCAAAAATAATTATTATCATGAAAAGAAATACCTTCTTCCAATTCCTAATGCGTTTTTATTTTCAGAAGCAAAATTTTCTAAAGTACAAAAATGTTGCCAATGTTAACAACAAAAAGGATAAAAAAAAATAAACAGTTTTTCCATTAAAATCAATTCTTAAATTAAATATTAAACTAACAGCAAAAGAAAAACGATTAAATTGGACTGTAATATTCTAATCGTCAATAATAATAAAAGCAGACGATAAAATATTTAATTAAATATATCTTAGCAACGAATATATATCTTATATAAGCAAACTGAATGTGTAATTATAATCCTAACGTTTTATAATGTCAATCTTTTGAGCCTCATGTATCCTTTATTTTAGGCTACAACATTTTTGTCGACGCCATTTCCTCGAAATAACAACATGTTAGCATACGTTAAATCGAAATAAAACTTTATTTACACATTTGACTTCTTTAAATGGTCATTAAGAATCTATGATTACAATGACAAAAAAAAAATGAAGCAAATTTTCCATTTCCTTGTTTCACAATAAAGCTTACAGATATTTCTGCTCGCAGTACCATTTGCTTGATTCGAGCACATTTTTAAGCATGACAAATGCTCCTTAAATACCAGCATATCCTTTATGTGAAAATGTCTCAGTTTGTTGGATCTCATGACTCGCGTAGATAGGGCACTTAAAATATCTTATGATAGATTAATGTCATAATTTTCTTATAAATTAATGGGTTTTGGAATATGTAAATTTGTTTAAATAAATTGTTTTCTATAACTCTTTCCATTGCTGTTATGTAAAATAAAACAACAAATAATAGTTCTATAGTTCGAGTTTTTTCTTGAGAAAGTGATTTGCTGTGGTTTCTTGCAAGAGATTGAAATTAAAATTATTTACAAAGATCGTTATTAAGTTTTCTTTCATCCGTGTGGTCGTGGTAATGTAAATAAATGGATAAAAATGCAATTTACGACGTTTTCTTTGAGTGTCTATCCCTTACTGTCAGTTAAAAAATGTTTATCTGAATTCGCGAGATTTCGTTCGAACACAGCCGAACAATGGGCTTATTTTACAGACATATCCATATCAAAACATTTATTTTTAAGAAATCAATTGGTTTGTGAACTGTTCTATATGAAATTTGCCTAACACATTATAACAATTCAAATTTGCTATGTTTTATTGCGTAGTACTAGTAGTGGACGAAGGGCTTTGGTGACATATCTCCAAATCCTGAAACATGGTTAGAGAATAAGAACGCCTGCTCAACTTGTGCTACAATTTTCAAATTTCTCTACAACGTCTCGTGACGATCCTTTAAATAAAAATTTCAAGACATAGCGAGTCTTCTTTAATCCTCTGTTTTCTAGCCTGCCTTTGCCACCATTTTGTTTCGGTCATCATTGTATTCTAAGGATAAACAAAATTTGTTGGGAGAGAATAATTGCTGAATATCTTAAATTTCGGATAATGATAGTCTTAGATTATCCTTTCACCTAGTAAAGTGTTCGGAAAGAATTAATAATTTTTCTTTTAAATAAAAATGTTTCGATTAAAAATTTTAATTATTCAGTTCGGTACCTAAATTAGGAACATTATTAACTATTAGATAGATTTTAATGTGAAATATATTATTACGACGATTTTCTTCTAAAATTATATTTCCCTTAGGACTAGTGGTCATTGGCATCGTTGTTTTCTTTCATCGAGTCGCAGGTTCCAACCCAGATGCCTCTTGAAACCCACCGTGTGACGAGATTGATGTCCGTTAAACTGATCGAAGTCCTCCCATTGGCGCAGTCTGGAAGTTTGGAGAGGGAAGTGCCAAATCGGATCCCGACGTCGTCACTTGACCAAGGTTGAAAATTACGAGGTTTGTCGCCTTTAGTCCTCGCGTTGCTTTTCAGTCCGATGTTAATGAATAATCAATCAATCGTCCAATGTTAAAGAGTCGACCACAAACTCGAAATCCTTTTTGAGGCTCTAAAAGTGCTACAACATTCATTACAAATGGTTTTTGTGGTTCCATTTATTCAAACTTCGCTATTAAAATATTAAGCTCAACTTTTTGAATACATTGTTTCTTTCTATAAAATGCGAAGTTAAAAATCTGTGTGTTCGGTTTTAAAATTTCTAATCAAATTAAAATAAAAGCTATTTTATGCTGTACGAAATGTATGTTAGGAAATGTATGTTACGTATGTTAGGAAATGTACGTTAGGAAATGTCATTTAAACAGAAAGGAGGAGAACAACAACGAGATTTCTTCTCTGCATTATCGGGAAGATAGAACCTGGTTTTAACTTTGTGGTATTCTATTCCCTGTAAAAATGTTTCGGTTTTAAGGCTCCCGTCTACTTAGCCATTTTGATTTCGTGGACGTAATGGGGCCGCAGTAACCTAGTGGTCAAGGTCGTGAACTCGCGGCCGGCGGTTTTCGTTCAGTCCGGGTTCGATCCTTGGCCGCCAAAGACCCGCCGTGTACCCGGGGCTGATGCTCATTAAATCTGTTCGAGGTCCAAAGTCCTCCCGTTGGCGTAGTGTGGATGTTAGGAGAGGCGGGGTGCCAGCTCAGGTGTCGTCCTCGTCACTTGACCGTGGTTCAAAATTACGAGGTCCGTCTTCAATAGCCCTCGTGTTGCTTCTAGTATGACGTTAATAAAAACTAAACTAAACCTCTCCTCCAGACGCTTCTTTGAGGGGTCCAAATAAATAATATTCAACAGGTGCTAAGTGTGGACTGTAAGGAGGAAGTTGTTTTAATTTTTTGCGTGTTATATCAGTTGAGGGGTGTCATGTATTGTCCTGGAAAAGGAGGACATTGCGGCGATAACTTTTCCAGCAGTTTTTGCTTTTTGTATATCAATTAAAACTGGACCGTTTCTGGTGGCTAGTGACTAAATAAATAAGCATAGGAAAAATAAAACGATATACATGCCAAAAGATTATTTAAACTTTACAAATACTTATTACGATTTCGATGGCAAAGAAATATAAGAATCGTCTGTTAAAAAAGTATCTTTTAGAATTGATAAATCTTCGTAAATCAAATCGCTGTATATATTTTAATCTATACCTTGAAATGCATAATCAGTCAGTATTTTTAATACATGAATTACCTGATACATCATATAGTTCGCCCGAGTATATACAGTGGCTCAAACAATTGAGGATACACCTTACTTTCACTTGATAAATCCAACTTTTAATGAAAATAACACATTAACTAGAATAGAAGACGTATTTTTACTTTTACACGTAGTAAAAGGGTTAATTTACAGTAAAAATAACGAAAATCAACAAAAAAATATCTAAAATTAAAAGTTTCACAAATATTTGAAGTAAACATAGGCAGATCTTTACCTCAAAAAATTAAGGATACACCAATGAAATTTTTTCGATATATTACATGCATAGACAGTATCAGTATTTTGTTGCATGTCCTTTGGCTTTTATAATGTCCTCCAAACGTCTTGGTACCGATTCGATCAATTTTTTAGTGGTATCTGGAGATATTTTATCCCATTCTTCTTGTAACACTTGCTTTAAATGGGCTTTGTTTCTAATCTGGTGTTTTTGGACCAATGTTTCTAGTGTGGCCCACAAATTTTCTATGACATTGATGTCAGGGGACTGTGGCGGTGTATGCAATTGCTGTTTACAATGAAAAAGACACCACATTTTGACATTACGTGCCGTGTGTTTGGGGTCGTTGTAGTGCTGAAATATAAAATTTCCATCTAAACCCAATTTTTGTGCACTTTCTTTAAGATTGTTGCGGAGTATGTCTTTATAAAGCTTATGATTTATTATACCATCTATAAAAACTAAATTTCCTACCCCATTTGCAGCCATCCAACCCCAAACCATGACGGAGCCACCACCATGTTTAACTGTAGGACGTAAATTTTTTGGATCCAAAGCGGTGTTCGGCTTTCTCCAAACGGTGTGACGACCATCGCTTCCAAAAATGTTGAATTTACTTTCATCACTAAATATGACTTTCTTCCAAAAGTTTTCTGTCTTCAACTGATGAGTTTTTGCAAACTCCAAACGCTTTTTCTGATTTTGTAAGCTTATGAAAGGTTTCTTTCTAGCTACTCGACTGCTATATCCAGCATGTCTAATCACATTTCTCACAGTTTCAGCACTTACACTTCTGCAGATTATTCGAGAAGTTTCTGCAGCTAGTTTGACTGCACTCAGTTTAGGATTAATCTTGATATCTTTTTAAAATTTTCCTTTTAGCTACATCACTCAGAATACTTTTCCTTCCTCTTCCACTCTTATTTTTAATTAATCCATCGCGTTTAAATTTCCCAACGATTTTCTGGACACATGAGTGACTTCTACCGACAATTTCAGCTATTTCACGATAAGAGTTTCCCTTCTTAAATAACCTTAATATAAATTTTCTTACATCAATACTGGTCTCTTTCCGAGGAGCCATTTTCCATTTAAAATTACAGCTTTATATTCTCATAACCAACTTCAAAAGACAGAAATAACAGTTGAAAAAGTTTAGGATAAAATTTCCCAAACTTAGATTATTAGTAGCAAGCAAAAAGAAATCAAGTGGTAGTTAAACAAAAATTTATTTGAAATGCCTCTAAAAAGTTTTATTTTAGAATTTTGTCGTTGATTTTTCTTTATTTTTACTGTTAATTAAACCTTTTGTTATGTCTAAGAATAAAAATTCGTTTGCACTTCTGGTTAAGGTGTTATTTTGATTCAAAGTTGGATTTATCAAGTAAAAGTAAGGTGTATCCTTAATTGTTTGTGCCACTGTATATAAGCAAAAATCCGAAAACATTTAAAGAAATAGAGTAAAGTTTAATTTTTTTTGAAGACAAGAAGAGTGAAGTTTAACAAAATTTTTCTTTTTGTCCCCTTGGCATGCTTAAGAGAGGGAATATTTCAAACACAATTTTATAATTGAGGCCATTACTTTACTTTCCTCTCATTTCTTTAATTATTCTTTCCCTTCTATTCTAACATCCTTATTAGACATTAAATATTAGAGAAGGCCACTTAATATACATATTTGTGATGAACTGCCTTCCATATAAATGTTAAAAGACATACTGACGCGACTGTTATCGTTTATTAGCATCGCACTGGGAAGCAAAATGAGGGCTGTTGGTAGCGGACCTCATTATTTTGATCCTCGGTCAAGTGACAAGGATGGTGATACCTGACCTGGCATTTCCCTATCCAAACTGGCGCAGCATAGCCTGCTTTGGCTCTTCCGCCATAAAACCCCGCAATCAGCCACTCACTTTCTATCCAAACTTCCACATCACGCCAATGGGATGACTTGGGATCTCGAAAGATTTAACGTGCATCAAGCCCGCTGAAAAGTGACTCTTCAGTGGCATCAGGCCTCGAACCCCAGATTGACGAAATGCCGACTGCAAGTCCACGCCCATGACTATGCTATTGCGGTTAGGAAAATATGGATGCAATAATAATCAACCAAATAGCTTTAATCATTTTATTCACTTTTAGAATAAGCTAAATCCAAATAAATTCCTAGTGTGGAGAGTTTACTTAATCGCATTCTTAACCAAATATTACGATGAAGAATTCTATTTATTTTAATAATTCAGAGAGCAGTAGACTTGAATTAAAAAAACCCATTTCAAAAGTGGATTTCCAATAACGGGATCCGAGTCAAGCATACACATTTCGTAAAGCGTCCCACAGTTGCTTGCACCAATATATTGTGCCTTTCATATTCGTTAATTTCCCTGCCTCCCTTATCTTTCGATTATTGCGTTTTTTCTAATATAATAAAGGCAATTTACATGTGCCATGCTTCTTTCACAAGGTCCGGTTCTCATATTAAGCATCGTTGTAAAGTATCCCCAGATGATAATCAAGGGAAAATAAGCGAAGTGAGAACCCGCTGCACATTTATTTAAACCGCACCGATTTTCTTTGTATCAACAAATTTAAATAGGGGTACATACTGCACCGCGAAGATTTTCATTAATGAGAAATTTTCACCAGGTGGCCTATCTTCTTATTGTTCAATTTCAGGTTCTTTTTACTGTCTCTTCATTTTTAATCAAGGTCAAATTATTTAAAGGTGAGCTAAACTGAAGCTTAAGGACGCGGGATAGTATGAATGTTCGTTCATTATTTTAATTATACATTACCTTATATTACTTGATCAGAAAATACTGAATGAGCTCTGGCTTAAAATCTAGGACCAATCAAATCTCAGATCCTAATTTTAAGGCAGTAATTTTAAAATTTAAAAAGCTTCAGATTGATGGACTAAAAGTTTATTACAATTTATCATTATTCTCATTTTGAGATGGAAATGAAAATATTCGAAGAAACAGCACACTTCTCTTTTAAAAGGAGCAAAACCCTCTCTCCTTTCGAACAAAAATCAATTAAACAACAGTCACATTCATTTTTTACCGGATTCGAAAACTATCTTAATCCTAAAATTCCATTCAGATTTACTCCGATTTCCGAGTCCCAAAAATAACTGCAAGGAGAATTTCAAAAAATGCAAACGAGCATGACAATTTTAACAACATCAACAGCAAGCACAGTTGCATTTCCCAATTACCAAATTCTCATCGTCATGCGACAACCGAGAAATATTCTTTCTCCTTTTTCGAAATCCAAACCCAAAGAGCAAACGTCACGTCCGAGAATAAAAATTCCGTAAATTAAAACTTTAAAAATCCTTCGCGACAATCACCACGCCTCGCGTAGAGGAAGAAGAAGAACGTCGACTAACAAACGAAGTGAAGTGAAAAAGCCATGAATTATTGAGTTATTATTTTGTCATCTAAAGTGGACTCTTCTGGCAGAAGACGAGTGTTTGTTGTCGACATTCTTTTTTTTTCCTTCTCTTTCTCTGCGGGGGTGAAGGAGGAGGGGGTGAAAAAGAGACCTTCTATTGTGACGTCATTGAACGTGTCCAAAAGGAGCTTAGAAGACCCCCTTTCGCCACAAACTGCGGGCCTTAATGAGAGAGGCCGGTGCGCCCTGTCTATTGTTAAGTCCCGGATAATGAGGAAGAAGCGAGCTTCAGCTACCGTTTCTGCCGTAGTTCCGATTGCCACTAATGAGGACTCACGGGTTGCCGCTCTACTGGGAAGACAGAATCGCTACTTGGCTACTTTTTCGCCGTTTGGCAGCAAAAGGCAAAAAAAATTTAAAAATTTCCTTATAATAAGTTTAGTTCTCGTTCATCACAGAACCCCATCCGAGAGGATATATTTTTATATTACTCTAAATAATACGTAAACAGGGAAGAAACAACTAAGCCAATTATTTTTAAACAAAACTCTTCGTTTTTTTCACCAAAAAACAATACATACCCTAAGAACAAATTAACCATCACATAGAAAAGGATTATATTTAGTTAAATACTGATGCGGAACAATCATATCTGTATCACTATACTGAGATAAAATTTTGCATTCATTTTGTAAGTTTTGAAGTTTGTATTCTCAATTCTGATTCTGCGCATAAGAATTTTTTCAGAGTGTATAAAATGGGAAACTCTAACCTAGAGAAGGCGAGAAAAAAAAACCTCATTCTGTTCTTTTAGAAGGCAAAAGCACCCTCCTAAAAGGCAGAAACTTTTTACCTGCTTGTTGCTCTCATTTCTTATTCGCATTCTGTTCATTTCTCGCTTATTATTTTTCTTCCTCGTATTTCATCGTTCTGTTCTGTTCTCTGTTCCCAGTAATTCTTTTTTTTTTCTCTCTCTCTGGCTCATTTGTACATCTAGAGATTCTCTTTACACGTTTAATCTGCTTCACGTTTTTCTTTTAATTGCTTATTCCGACGCTCTGAAACTATCCTTCAAAATTCGACATCAATCAAAAAAAAAAAAAAAAAAAAATACTGTACGTTTTCCCTCTCTTTGAAAATCTTTGCTTGGGTTTAATTTAATAAAAAAAAATGTATAATATAATAAACACCTCCCTTAGAAGCAACGTGATGGCGAAGGACTTTGCATTTTTAAATTTTAATAAATTTTTAAACCTCCACACCATCCCAACGAAAGGACAGTTCTTCAGTGACATCAGAATTCGAACCTATGAGCTTCCGACCATGACCATTTGTCTACCTGTAATCCAGAAGGAGAGGGCCTTTCTTTTCCCTTCGTCTCTGAGTTTCGACACTTAAATTAATTTTAAAAAAGCATACGTTATGGTCCTTTCAACAAAGCTATTATTGATATAGATTGAGTGACAGACGAGTTGGAGAGGGTTGTTCACGTATTTGAATCATGATTCCACTAAGGTTCTTTGCGTTGCGGGGCTGAGGAAAGTTAAATCTGTGGAAGTTCAAAATTCTCACGATAGTGTGTGCTGTTGGTGAGAGAAGGAGGTGAAGATTCAAGTGTCATCCTCTTCACATCACCGTAGTTCAAAATTGTGAGGTCCGTCACCAATAGCTCTCGTGATGTTTAAGTGCGAAGTTAATGAACAATCAATCGACATAGATCGACCTCAATAAGAAAAACCATCATTCTAATTCCTCTATTTCATTTCATCAAAAGGAGATATAGAAACTCCTTTTGTAGGGCTCTCAGGGTGGACGCGGTAGCCTAGTGGTCATAGTTTCAGATTCGTGGCCAGCGGTTTTCGTTCAGTCGCGGGTTCGATCCTTGGCTACCAAAGACCCGCCGTGTAGCCAGGGCTGATGCCCGTTAAATCTGTCGGGGCCCAAAGTCCTCCCGGTGGTGTGGATGTTAGGAGAGGGGGTGCCAGCTCAGGTGGCATCCCGTCACTTGACCGCGGTTCAAAATTACGAAGTCCGTCGTCAATAGCCCTCGTGTTGTTTCTAGAGCGACGTTAATTAAAACTTAACTAAAAAAACTAAACCGCTAAATACCTGCCGTGTAGCCGGGGCTGATGCACGTTAACTCTGTCGGAACCCAAAGTCCTCCTATTGATGTGGTGTGGAAGTTAGGAGAAGGGGCTGCCAGCTCAGGTGTCGTCCTCGTCACCTGAGCGAGGTTCAAAATTACGAGGTCCGTCACCAATAGCCCTCGTATTGCTTCTAGTGTGATGTTTAAACACTAAACTAAACTAAACTAAAACTGAGGGCTGTCAGGATGGTATATATATATATATATATATATATATATAATATGATGAATCCATTCGCATTACCTTCTTTTTAATTTTTATTCTTTAAGGCTCAACAAAATCTAATCCAACCAATCTTCTTCCAACTCCCCTACAACAACTTTAAATCAAAGTCTAGAGCTTCATACCCATTAATTATAATTTATCAATATAAAAACTCGCATTTGAATCGCCACTTTCTTTTTTCTCCCGACTTCTTGTCGCATATGGAAGTGTGATTACAGCTTCCGCCTTTCGTATATTATTGCTTCCATACCATATTCCAATATGTGTATATATATATGTGTGTGTGTGTGTGTTTGTATGTATATATATATTAATGAATAATCTTCGACCCTTTTAACAACATTTCTTAAGATTCTAATCTCATTTTTTGTTTTAATTTTAATATTTAATTCAGTAATTGGATTTTTAAAAGAATAATCGCTTAGTTGTGGAATATATAATATTTGTTTAAATGAATCGCTTGCTATAACTGTTTTTGTAACTGATTTGAAAAATGTAACAGTTAAAAATTATAATTCTACTGTTCGAATTTTGTCTTGGAGTTTGTAGAATGTAATAAGCCATAGCATTTTGTAAAAGATTGTTTTTTTTATTATTGAGCTTATGAAAATGAATAAAACGCAAGTTACAAAGTTTCTTTTGTGTTCTCTCTCTTACTGACAGAGCTGAACATCTTTATTATAAGGACTATTTGAATATTCGATCACGACAGGATTCTGCCCCATAATGTCACTTCAATTTTCTATACGCATGCATGCGTTTACTTAAGACATTGTATCATCTGGGTATTATTTCGCTTCGTTTTCATTATTAATTATTCAAATAGAAGTTAATTAATAGTCCAATGACTAGAAAGTCTCTAAGTGAAG
This sequence comes from Nephila pilipes, assembly GCA_019974015.1. Taxonomy (NCBI): domain Eukaryota; kingdom Metazoa; phylum Arthropoda; class Arachnida; order Araneae; family Nephilidae; genus Nephila; species Nephila pilipes. The sequence goes on along the minus strand of BMAW01059840.1, from coordinate 133,041 downwards.
ATAAGCAATTTATTTTATTTAACTAGACCTATAAATAATCAATAGTCCATCTTTAATGTTCTGTATTATCGGTGGCAAAAGCCTCTGTAAACATCTGATTTTAAGTTTAATGCAATAAATTAGTTTTTATCTCACCCAACCGATCGGACTCGAAATCTTTCAAGATTTACAGATGAGAATTCAAATGCCTCACCTTTTGTAGGTCCTTTTTTGGTTCGATCCTTCATCTCCTTACTCAGAGCAGGCATCTCGCGTTAACAACTTCATTTCAATATCTCTATCATCAATCAACTAATTAAACTACCAACCCTCGTATAAAATACTTCTCTGCTGATATATCATCTCCTCAATCCTATTCACTACACTCTTATGACTCTAATCAAGTCTACATAAATCACGTTTCATTTATTGGGAGATAATTTCAATCAAACTTATTTCAACGTTCCCAAAATGTTGGTTGCATAAGGAAACGTGATAGCGGTTTATGTCATAGAGTGGGTTCTGATTTCTCTATATTTCCATCTACATACATGTTTACTCCTTTAAATTAGCCGAAACAAAGGTGCCTGGTGTTATTATTAAGTGACGACCGTGTAAACATGATTACCGATAAAGATCATTTACGCCATTAAATTTTGTACGAATCCTAACAAGGAAGAATACTACAAAAGCGTGACGAAATTTAGTGAAATTTTGGGGGGAGGTGCATTTCGTATAAATCACGTAGGAACGATCTTGAGAGGCCATATTTGGTCGATGTCAAGACTATTAGAGAATCTTATTATCAATCTTCGTCAGGGCTATTAGAGAATACTTTTTTGACAGCATCAGAAATTGAGGAAAAGTTTATTTCATCTCAATAAACCATTTCAGATCGTATTCGCCATGAAAAGTGGATTTAATGTTAGTGCGAAAACATCGTTAAGTAGAACAACCTACTGTTACCTCCATCTCCATAATGATCTTGAGCTTGAATAAAAGAATGCTGTGCATAGGGTGGGACGTCCAAGGACGAATACGTTATAAGTTTTTGAAACGTAACGAAAAGCTCAATTCGAAGAGATACTGTCAGCAAAGGGATGATTAAATAAAGCACTCGAAGAAAAAAGGCTGGCATACTGCATCATGAATTCCCAGACAACATGTTGCTTTGATGACTCGTAAGAAAATCGAAGAGCTAGGCTGGGAAGTTTTATCCCATACACCAAACTCCCCAGATCTTGTACCCTTCGATTATCATCTTTCGCAACAAAACATTTTGAAGGGAAAAAATTCAAAACTGAAACAGATACCAACCAAGCATAAATAGAGTTTTTCTTCCTTAAAAACATGATATATTTTCAAATACTGGTATTTACAAATTGCCATCACGCAGGCGTCAGGTCATAAATAACGACGGAAATCCTATTGTACAATAAATATTATTACATGTGGGGAAAATGTATTATTTTCTTTCACCACACTTGAGGACAGAACTTTCTAATAGATCTTTATATATATATATATATATACTCTACTCTGTCTCTCTATCATTTCTGGACACAAAAATAACAATTTTTTTCCTTCAAAAATGATTATAATTTATTATTGCCATCATATTGCGCTCAAAATGTCAGCTTTATATTTCTATATTGTGGCGGTGAGTTATGGGAAGGGGGGGGGGAGTATCACATGTGATGTTTCGGGGTTAAACTGCTACAAAATTAAAAATTAAGAATTGGAGTATTTTATTCAAACTGCATTTCATTTTAGGGAATTTATTCATGTCTAAATATTTGTCTAAGTTTAACGGAATCTTTTGAAGACGTTTCTTGAGCCATTGAAGCACAGAAATATATTACAGTTAGAACATCGCATTCCACTTAGAGCATTACATTTTAGTATTCTGCATTAACTCTTTTGACTTCTATCACCCGTCATTTCAGGCATATGTCATATCTTTCTTCCTCGCAGAATCGTGTGGCATACAAACAGGTATCCTTCGCTTGGCTGGAGGTCCGTTGTCCTCAATCGACTCATTCGATGAGCTGATAGAGGAAATTCGACATTCCATGATTGCTTCACCCCATATATCAAAGTTGTGGCAGCTCTTAGTCTGAAGCAAAAGTAATCGAGGATATCCTTTTTGTGTGCTCTGATAGCTTCCATTTTGTGACGATATCACATCTAAGCACTACTCATTGTAAAATCTATCATATATAAGACTTACTATTGTGACGTCATAGCTTGTAAACATATTTTGTTGTTTGTTACTGTATTCTTGGAAATGATATACTCCACTTGAATGACGTCATTTCCCCTTGCAACAGCGGAAACTGTTACGCCAGACAGTTTCGCAGTCGAGACGTTGTCTTTGGCTAGAGCAGAGCTCTGTAGTTGAATGCTGGTTATGAAGATGTCAATAAATGATTTTGTTATTAACTATTGATGCCTCGAAATATTATTTTTGCCACTACGCCATACTATCCCTTTTTTGTTCGATTTTTCGTTCAGTAGTAGCTGACCCAACAGTCTAAGTGCACTATCCCCCATGAATTGATTGTAATTTTTTAAAACTGCAAGGAAATCGATATTTATGGTTTTTTTTTTTTTTTTTTTTTGGACCATCGATGACATTTTTCTACAGGAAGCTTACCACTTTCTGTTGATGACAACAATACACCTCTGTTATCAAACCATTTGACTTTTTTTTTTTTGTCTTATCGTACAATTTGATCAACAGGGCCACGACCATTTCTTTTCATCGCACGAACTGTTTGTAATTCTGCTAACTTTGGAACTTTGTTTGTCATTATTGTTCCTGTTGCAAAATCTTATATATTGAGTAGCATATCTAATAACAATTACGATGTAAAGTACCTATCAACGTAAATTGACGATCAAAGTTGCAGTGAATCTGAAAGCTTCAGTGCAATTTTACCTCCTAAGTCGAGGTCACTTGTATCTTCCGGAAATTTTCATCGGTTTCTTTTCCTTCGTAGAATATGAAATCTAAAGGCAATCCATACGTAGTACACAAAATAAAAACTTTCAGGTCAATAGGGTTTGGTTTCTTTTTTACATATTGGTGTATAGCAACTTGTCCGTGAAACGGAATAATTGGTTCATCAATACTTACAATTTTATGCCTTTCTTGTTTCAAACACCAGTCCCGAATTTTGTCTAATTCAGGTCAAACTTTTGAACATTTATTGTTTTGTTTGTATTCATTTGATACGTCATTGCCAAAGACGAATTTAAGATTGTTTTGAATTTGAAAGAAATGATCCCTGGAAATAATATTCGCAATAATTTGGATTCGTGGAAACCTTTCCCATATCATTTTTATCCAACCAAACCAAAGATGACTTTATCCCTATTGAAAACCAAAGTATCACATGTGATACTACAATATTTACAGTTTCCTCAGGGTTTATTATGAACGATAAATTAAATTCTATAAATGTATTGAACAGGGCTTTATATCTCTATACAAAATCTACAATCTTTAAAATGAATTACAATTTATAAATAAATAATTAAAAATGCTTGCTTATTCGGAGTGAAGCATTCATGTTTACAGCTAAAACTGATTTGATGAAACCTAAAAAAGAACTAGTGCTGCCATCTATTGATGAACTAAAATATTCGAGACAGTACTTTGAACTATATCACATATGATACTACCATTCCCAGCTGATTTCCTTCTTGTGGTGTCTTTTTAATATATATATATATATATATATCTTCTACACACTATTTGCTTCTTCAATCTGCTGTTTCCTGAAATAGAATTATTAATTAAAACGAGGTTAGTTTCTATGTAAACTTCAAAGTCATTCATTAAATTACTGAAAAAAATCCTTAATAGATTATTAAGGTGTTTTTTCAATAATTTAATGAATGACTTTGAAAAGTCTTTAATGATACACCTACAATCCTATCAGTTAAAAATACAATCCTAGATTATAACAAATTGCTTTTATTAAACTCATAAGAAGCTACACACCTTAGCGAGAGGAACCAAAAGCCACTCATTTGCTTCATTCGAGATCAAGATTTATTCGAACAGGAATTCATGGATTTAATTCATTTCATGAAAGAATTTCGATGCAACAACATAAAGCCAGTTTATGAAATTCACGAGGAAGGCTCAAAAAGTACATATAATGAAATCAATTTTAGGGTTTTTTTTTTATTTATTTATTTATTTATCTTATGGAAGTGGTAAAGAACCGAGAGGAAAGTTTTATGAAATATTTATTTAACTTAGTAAATTGTATCCCTATTAAATTATGGTTGTGCAAAAAGGTGACTTATAACGTTGTGGAATTTTCGTTTAACCCACGCATTTTCTAATAAATAATTAAAATTCTAAGTTAATGTGTGATCATTTCAGTTTTCATTCGTAAAATAAATTAATTAATTTCAGTTAATAGTTTATTGAAGGCTTGAGGTGCTACTATGATTCGTTCGACATTTCGATCTTGTCTGACAACCGCAGTGCCCTCCAGTACTTGAGGCACTGTGCTGAGGTCAGCGATAGACGAGCTGTTTCTATTCTATAAAATCTTAAACATCTTTTACAGCAATTCGAAATCTACTTCTCATAGAGCCCTCAGGACCTTACCTTCTTTATTAGGGCATCATGACCCCGAGACCCTTTAGAGATTTTCTATCCCATGGAATTTACTGTCTTTGGTAAACACAGGTGACGAGTCTCCCGGATGCCCAATCGATCTGTCTCTATTTCCAACCCTCCTTCTTGTCAAATCTTTTACACTTTCAAACGTCTAGATCACAGTTTTTCCTCTTTTGATGGAGCTTGGCCACATCTGGCTCTTGTACCACTAAACTCCTTCATCACTCACCCGTCTCATAAGGGCAATGACATTGCTGATAGTTTCGTCAAGGATGAGAGAGAGAGAAGCTTCTATTTTATCAACTTATCTCGTCTTTCTTAAAACCTATTAAAAATAAAAATTTCTAGCCAACAATTTTGAAGACCCCTTAGACTCACTCATGGTTCAACAGACAAACTTCTGGTGGTGCTCTTACCATTAAGGGGGAAATTCAGGCGTCCAAACAACCATTTGTATATTTGCTTGTGTCTCACAAGGTTGATCTGCACCATTTGTAATTTTAACCAGGCCTCTTCCAAGCATCTTTTACAATGTATGGGGTTTGACAGAGAATATATAATTATTTCTCCTCATCTCGTTTAACATTTCTCGAAGACTCGCTCTATATAGCCTTCGGCTACACTATGTAGAACAAGTCACAAAAACACAAAAAGAAAAAGTTTTGTACAAAATTTTGTATGAAACAGATTTAGCCACCCAAGGTGCGCTTTTTTTTTATGATTAACATTAAATTACTCAATTAAATATAAGAATTACAGTAAACGAGATGAACTATCGAGAAATGGAAAATAGTAAACTTTTTTCATATTAAAATTAAAGAAAACTATAAATTTTAAATTGAATATATTTAAGTAAAACATAATTAAAATTGAAGCAAAAGATAAAAAATTGATAAGTGATCTGTTTGGCCAAAAATGATCCACCTAAAACAATAGCCTCTCAGATGGCTAATTAATTCCTAATATTACCTTAATAAAAAGAGAAACGAGCTATATTAACAAGATAATGAATTCCAGCTGTTGTAAATCAAATATTTAATAAACGACATATTAAAGGTCTGTGAAAATAACTGTTTGGACACGTTCTGTAAAAAAAATTGTAAAATATATTTCTTCCGTTTGTCTGCTATTTTGAATTATTTGACTTAATTTTAATTAAATGGAATTTCATGTATCACTTTCTCAAATCTAGACTATTGTATTTATTCGAATGCAATATTAAAGTATTCAAATAAATAAATGATAAAAAAAATAAATTCATTTTTGTTTACTTTTTTCTTTAACTTTCAGAAATTTCTGTATATCAATTTTGATTATTCATTTGTGGATATACGATGTTTTATTGAAAAGTAATGCATTCATGACCCTAATTTCTTAAAATTTATCCCCCGATTTTCCCAATTATTATTGTAGCTGAAATATTCACGTTTTCTTTATATAACCACTTATTTTCTTCCTTACCAGGCGTCGCTGATGTGCTAAGAACCCTGCAGAAGATACGATTTGAAGCAGAAAGGTGACATTACATGAGGCAATTTTTATCTATTTTCAAATATTAAAGAGCACCTTTCGGGACACCACCTTTGCTCTGAAGAAGAAGTGAAAGCTGTTATTAAATCCTGAAATCAACTACAACCACCATAATTCTTCAACAAAAGGTCTGCCCGACAAGTTACGTGCTGGTTTGAGTGTGGGGAAAGAGATGATTATTGTTTATTTCCAATATATATCAATCAATATTATTGGTTATTTCCAATAACCAATAATAAAACCAAATAATTTGGATAAAAATCAATTTTCGGCTTATTTTCGGCTTAGATACAAGTAAGCCTGAATATTTAGATACAGAACTACAGCTAAAGGATTACACCATTTATAGTAATTTATTTGATAAAAGAGATGCATTTGGGTTTAGGGTAATTAAAAGGCCTTACTGTGAAAGAAATATTCCCTCGTCCATATACAGAAACATCATTTTAAACTTTTTGCATCGTAATAAACTGCAAGTTACTCATGATAAAGACGGATTCAATAATATTAAGAAATTTAAAGGAGAATGTGTGGAATGTGATTTTCCGTTAGATTTTCTAAAAAGATATATTCCCAATAATTTGTATGATTGTCCATTTTGATATGTTTTTAAGGTTTCCCACGAGGAGTTCTTAGGGATTGTGGAGGATATTGAAATGTCATTAAGTAAATTAAATTTGATATCTAAAATATTTTTTATATTATGACAGTTTTCTCACTAGGATTTTTATTTTATAAATTGATTTAGGTGAATTTTTGATCTTTACATCTTGGAGTGAGAGTTTATACTAATATCTTTTGGAATGGTGGCATATTAAAAAGTAATCTTATACATAAGGGTTATTGCCTTTCAGGACTTTCATGGTTTTTGAACTTTCAATTCAAAAATAAATCCATAAAAATAGTTAGTGGTCTAGTTGTGAAGATCTATTAAAACATTTCTATATAATATACATTTACAGACACATATTTTATTCAATGGATCCCAAATAATTTTAACAACTAAAATTCTGACTTGTGTATCATTGGATATGATATCTAATCATCATTGTATTCATTAGGAGATTTTAATTAAATATCTCACATATTTTGAAACATTTTATACTCAACTTCACTAAGTATTATTGATTTCCAAATTTTATCTCGCAACCGTGCTTAGTATTAGACATCTTCAATTAAAAGGTTCTTTGAATCTATTGCACTGTAAATTTCTGATCATGTATCACAAGATCTTAATTTTTTGCATTTGCATCCTTGTGATTTGAATTGATTTTTCTTAAAAAACATGGATTTGGGTATGTTGTTGTTTTTAAAGTCTTAAATCTTTAACTAAAAAGATTTAATTATGCTGTTTTAGTGTTTTGAAAAAAAAATTTAAATTTTTATTTAGATGATTTTAATTGAAAGGCTTTTTTGGATATTTTAATTGGATAATTTTAATAGAAAATTTTAATATATGGTTTTTGAATGAAAAGTTTTTAGGTGAAGATTATTTTATTTGATTGGAAAATAACGTGTGTTTTTTTTTAAATTTAGTAATTAAGATATCTTTCATTTTCTCCTTTGTTTCTTACTTATTTTCTTTAATTTACAAATTGAATTTTGGAACTAAGGACGACAGGTAAATAGGCCATCATTATGCGGACGTCTGGGCACAGTAAACCTGTCGTCCGGTTGCCATGGGCATCTGCTGAGGAACGTTGCCCGATAAATACACCGGTTGTCAATTGCCGTTGTTTTCCTCTGCCAACAATCTCAAACCTTTCTTACAGCTGTACTAGTCATCTGAAAGGCTTTCCATGCTCTCGAAACTACACGTTTATCAATTCTAAATCAACTCGTCATACTACGCCCCTCTTCAAGCTTGTGGATCCTTCTACCACGTGCAAAGGCATCCTGGTGATTTCTTTGAGCCATAATGGCTCAAAGAAACGATTTCACTTTCACTTGCTGGGAACGTCTTCTTTTTAAGTTACCTTGGCACTGAGCGAGCGCATTCCACGTGTTTGCGTGCCATAACGCCCCCTCTGATGTCATAGTGCTGATAATTTCAAATGCATCACTTGTCTATTGAGCTGCTTTTTCACTGTACTGGTCGCAAAAAGTCCTTCTCAAAAACTGATGGTTGAAAGTTGAAAAATGTATTTGTTACTTAAACTTTGCCCATTAGTATACGTGTTTGTACGCTTGTGCGTATATATATATATATATATATATATATATATATATATGAAATTAAGCTGAGACTCAAAATCCTCATTCGATGAGGTGTGGAGGTTAGGAGAGTGAGGTGCCAGCTCAAATGCCGTTCTTGGACATCTGACTGTGAAATAAATTTTTGAGCCAATTGTCATTGTGTAATCATAAATAATAATAGTCATTATGTACCTCTGGAACAGTGGACCTAATGGAAGCGTTATGCCGCAGATGAATGTTAGAGAGATATAAGGGAGGCAATTTTTTAGGTCCAATACTAATTGAATACCAACTTCTCCCCCCCCCTTGTCAGCCAATATTCACAAAAAAACGCCTAAAAACTAGATTAATACTAAAAATACTTAAACGCGTGTTTCAACAAATATATTAGTTCTCATTGAAAGTAGGTATTGATATACAGGGTGTTTCATATTGAATGAGACAAAAAGAAAACATGATTGTGAACGTTGTAATTAATATGTTTAGAAAATTCAAATTTAACTCAAAACTGTATTCATTCAAGTTTCTACAGGTGTTCAGTATGTGTTCCTCCGGTGACACGACAAATGTCTACACGGTAATCAAGCTCCTGCCACACTTGTGATAGCATATCCCCTGTGATGGAGTTCAACACTGCAATTATCCGCTGCTTCAGTTCCTCTGAGGAAGTGGACGCACAAACACATTGTCTTTAACGATACCCCAGAGAAAAAAAAATCACAGGTGTTAGATCTGGTGATCTCGGCGGCCAATGAAGACATGTCAAATCCTGTGGCCTAACAAGGCTAATCCAGCGATGGGGTAGACGTTCATTCAGGAACTCATGTATGTGTTTACTCCAATGTGGGGGAGCACCATCTTGCTGCAAAATGAAATCAGGAACAGCTTTCTCCAGCTGGGGGAGCAACCACTCAGAGAGCATGTCTTGGTAAATGTCCCCATTAATCGATTTTTCAGCAAAGAAAAATGGACCAAAAACACAACTGTTTGATAAAGCGCAGAAAACGTTCACCTTGGGAGAATCACGCTGATGTTCTAATGTTACATGGACATTTTTCGTGCCCCAAAATCGCAAATTATGACGTTTAACATTGCCACATAAGTGGAACGTGGCTTCATCGGTAAACACCAGTGTGTTCTCGAAACCATTCACATCGAGCTTTTCTTGAAATTTCACAGAGAAATTCTTACGCAACGGTTTGTCAGTAGGTTTGAAAGCCTGGACCATCTGATATCTGTACGGCTTGAATTGGAGACGCTTCCGTAAAACACGCCACACCATTGTGTGAGCGACAGCCAGTTCTGCTCCAGCACGTCGCGTTGATTTTGAGGGACTCCGTAAAAACGAATCACGAATTCTTTCAACTACTTCGGGTTTTGTTTCTTTTCGTCCTGGGCTTTTGTTCTTGCATAAGCAGCCGGTATCCTGGAACTACTTCACCCGCCTGCTTATGTTATGCCGATGCGGTGGTTATTTACGAAATTTCGTGCGAAAATATCTTTGCACAACAGTTACCGAGGAGATTTTGGCATATTCGAAAACGCAGTACGCTTTCTCCTGCATGGACGACATTTTGTTTAACAGCGCCTCTAGCGACGAGTTCGTCATTCGATAATTTCCCCCTGTAGCCAAATAAAACTTGTATAATTGTAGTTGCAGAATAAATTTGTTTCGGCTGAATAAATCCATTACGACAGTCACACTGCTCTATTCTTTTTGTCCCATTCAATTTGAAACACCCTGTATTATAAACTTGGTTACCCTCTGTTTTTGACTTAGTACATGAACGAATCACAACTTGCGCATGGCAACATACGAAGAACAACAGTGTAAAGTCTTCAAAGCTTAAATTTAAGAGTTTGGACAGGTCACGACAAGCTTACGGCTCTCGCCAACACGCTTCCACGAGTTTCCAAGAAATTTGTTAATTATATGAGCTTTCATACTTTTCATCTCAAAGCTATAGTATTACTTTTAATTGCACGGAATAAAAAAATCCTTCGAAAGAGTTGGGGAATGAGTTCTGCGAGCTTAGGCTTTCTGTTACGAGCATTGCTTTTCGGAAGTATTTTTCAGTATTTATTAAACATCTGAAAACTCACAACTGCATTATTGATCTCAAAGCGAGAGTCGCTGTGTGTGTTTCTGAGAAGGGGGCGATGAATAATTTTTTTTCGAAAAAGGGGTGAGATGCCAAGAAAAATTTGGCAACCAATGCTCTAGAGTCGCGGGGAACATATGATCCGCAGGTCAGATACTGGCCTTTGCAGGGTTTTGAAGACCCATTGATTTTAACTTGTTTTTTCAGACAATCGGAGAGAACAGACAATCAAAAATATTAAAATATTAAAGTATATTTATATAACTATCCAATATGAAAATATTAAATATAAATATTTAATGAGGAATTAATAAGAAAAATATTGTTTCCAGGTGGATTTTGGCTTATTAATTTTTTACCGTACCATTGCACCTATGTATGACACATGACAGTCGGTCATGAACTTGGACCTCATATTCGTTACATCATAGAATGGGGATGTACCAGTTCTCAGTAATGAATTGACAGTCTTGGCGTACGCGACTAGAACATTTCATCCGGAAAGCCAGTGAACCTTACTGTTCAGTAGTAAATCTGTATACCCGCTACTTATTTTGTCCATGAGTACCATAAATTTGCGAAGATTAAGTGATTTGGCATAGATTTATTAGTAACCTTCATAATGAAGTTCATTTCTGTAGCCATTTCTTTAGGAAATGTTTGGGTACAACACGTTTCTTGACTTATTACTCATTGGAACGTGAGAATTTCAATGTCTTTTTTTCTTTGAAATTGAACAACTCTTTTATTTACTCCTGTCGAACTTTTAGCTGCATCAGTAGCAATGGAAATTATTTTATTTAAATCGATTCCAGTGTGTTCCAGATATGTTTTTACAGCATTCGCAATATCTTCCCTACGTTTTTGTCCTTTCAGCTGTTACAGTCCGAAAAGTTCTTTAGGAAATTTTACTGACATTTTCCGCCCAACGTGTGATACTTGTGCCGTGTCACTATCATCATATCACGTAATATCACATGATTCCTCAACTGAAATTAATATTGCGGAAGCGAGCTTAATATCTTCAACTAGCTGCTCTGTTATAATCGAATACATTTTCTCGCACTGTTTGAGCAAAATAAATGCATTAATTTTATTTTTTTTCACAATTAAAAATTAATAATTTAACAATGCTTTATTATTAAAGTCAAGAAAATAAAGCTCTTCATAAAGCAGTCTGATTTAATCACTTGTGAATGTTTTTCCTTTTCTTGCGATTTCCAGACAGACCTCAAAGCTCGCAAAATGGACTGTATTTGAGCCGTGCGCCCAATTCATTAACATGGAATCCGAATTTGGATTTTGATGCTGAAATTTGGTAACAGCCCTCTCTTCCTTGTATCCCCTACTGGATATTTTTTCGCAAACGTATTATGTTTTATAAAGAAATGTCTAAGTTTGGTTTATCACTAGTTGTGAGTTTCTTGTGACAAATAAGATAAGTCGGAAGACTATCTAAAATTTTGAATGAAAGCAAATACTTCGTGCCGTGAATGATCTTCTCAAAACCCCGATTTCCGTCATTCTCTTTATTAGATGATTCTATATTGTTCATGAGTTGAGTTTTATGAACTTAAGTAAATCACAATAAAAAAAAAAAAACTAGTGGTTTGAACATGTATTAAGTTGTTCAGTTATTAATTTGTTCATTATTTTTTATTGTAAGACATGAAAATATAACTAGTAATAATATCTAAGAATGGTGTTACTTCTTAAACTGACACATTATTAACAAATTTAAAATAAATTCAAGGTAGTTACTCACAAAATATAACACATATATAAGGGTTTCCTTGAAATATATCCATCCATCCAATCCATCATCAGGAAATACAAAATTAACTGTCTTAAGCAGGGGAAATGTTTAAATGAATATGCAAATAATTTTTTCTATAGATAATTATAATGAAAAAAGAATGGGAAATAATTATTTCTTTTGTTACAATTTCTGGTATTCTTAGAAACAATGGTTAAAGATAAAAACGCAAAGCTAAAAGAATAGTAATTAAAAAAACAAATTTGGTGATTATTATTAGAGTTGGATAAAGCACAATGGCTTTTTTAAAACAACAACTGGTTAAGGGCTATTGTAGTAATGTCCTTCTCTAATTCAAAATAACTTACATATATTCAGTTATTTCTATTAATTATATATCGATGGTATTTACACTTTTGTACAGATGAACAAACTCTTTTATCGTGCGATCTTATCATCGCAAAAACATCTGAAGTAACACTACTCGTAATCTGCTCCCTCACAATCCAGGAAGGATCAGAGTTTAACGTTTAATGCCACCTAGCACAGCTTTTACTGGGCGTTCTATATATAAATTGTGGAGAAAATGGTTCTTTTTTTTTTTTCAACAATAACTTGAATTTTGAAAAGGATTCTAAGAATGTATTTAGTAAATCATTATTCTAAGTTTTATATTAGACTAAACCTATTTCAAAGCCATTTGTACACGTGTTCCAATAAAAAAAAAACATATGCGCTACGCGACAGCGATCTGCCGAGTCCTGCTGTATAGTTACGTTAATACAGATCACTCAACTAAATTTCTACACTGTACTAAGTAAGAATTTTCTGACTCGGAAGGCATCTAATGTTCAGTTGTCTTAATTATTCCAAATGAAGGATACCTTTAGGTAGAATCGAGAGCAGATCACATAACTCTTAAGTACGGATCTGATAAATCTTTAGGCAGATTTCATCTTGACCAAGGTAAGTCTGTCATGTGTTTATTTTCAAAAGTAACAATGAAATTTCTGTCTTTTTGAATTTAGTTCTTTGTCTTCAAGCATACTCGTTTGCCTCCAATCTGGAATCCGCGTGAACCTAATATTAATCTTTATACTATCTAACCATCTCAATTATCTCTATAGTAATACAAGTATTAGATAACTCCAAAATTCAGTTAAAAGAATAAAAAATAAAGATGGTTTCTATCAGATTAAAATGTTTCTTCATGAGGTTTCGCACAAAAAAATATTTTAAAAGTCTATTTTCCTACAGAAGAATAAGTAGAATGTTTGAAAATAGAAGGGGAAAACGCAAACAAATCGAACCTTCAATATTTTTATTTATTTATTTGAACCCCCCTTATTGCCTCGAATAAATGCGATAGTCTCGCGAGTAGAAAAATAGAGGCGAAATTCCATACGATTAATATTAAGAGCAAGAATGCAAAATGTCTAATAGAAGAAAGCTTTTAATACATTTTTTTACAAATTTCTTTAAGAAGGTATCCAATAAGTTATTTTTGCAGATCTACGATAATTCACATATAAATTCGTTACAAACTAGCTAGAATTCTTCACCTTGTTAATATTTATAAATATATATATATAACAGGTCAACTGAAAAGTCCCCGGCCTACCATAGAAAAACACATTTTTTTGGCAAAATTAGTTTTTTTTATTCAACATAATTCCCTTCAAGGGTGATACACAGAGAGTGATACACCCTCCAACTTTTCGATACCATTTTTGTAGTACGATTTGTCCTTTGCTTCAAAATAGGCCTCAGTTTCGGCGATCACCTCTTCATTCGACGAAAATTTCTTCCCAGCGAGCATTCTTTTGAGATCTGAGAACAGGAAATAGTCGCTGGGGGGGCCAGATCTGGAGAATACGGTGGATGAGGAAGCAATTCGAAGCCCAATTCATGGATTTTTGCCACCGTTTTCACTGACTTGTGACACGGTGCATTGTCTTGGTGAAGCAGTACTTTATTTTTCTTCAAATGCGGCCGTTTTTCGGCGATTTCGTCCTTCAAACGGTCCAATAACGCTATGTAATATTCGATGTTGATGGTCCTTCCTTTTTCAAGGTAGTCAATGAAAATTATTCCATGCGCATCCCAAAATACAGACGCCATAACCTTGCCAGCCGACTGTTGCGTTTTCCCGCGCTTTGGAGCGGGTTCATCGTAGGCAGTCCCCTCGGATGACTGTCGATTGGACTTCGGAGTGAAATGATGGAGCCATGTTTCATCCATTGTCACATATCGACACAAAAACTCGGGTTTATTACGCTTGATCATCTTCAAACACTGCTCCGAATCATCAACTCGTCGTTGTTTTTGGTGAAAAGTGAGCTCGCGCGGCACCCACTTTGCACAGAGCTTTATCATACCCAAATATTCGTGAATGATATGATGTACACGTTCAGTTGATATCTTTAGAGTGTCTGCTATTTCATTCAATTTCAATTTACGGTCATTCGAAATCATTTTGTGGATTTTTTTAATGTTTTCATCGGTAACAATCTCTTTTAGGCGTTCACAGTCTTCGGTGCTCATTTCACCACGTCTAAACTTAGCATACCAATCCTTGATGGTTGATTTTCCTGAGGTAGTGTCCGAAAACTCGGCATCAAGCCAAGTTTTTGCTTCAACTGTATTTTTTCCCTTCAAAAAGCAATATTTTATCAACACGCGAAATTCCTTTTTATCCATTTTTTTCACAATACCAAAAGTTGCTTCACTCAAAATGCTATAATTCACAAACTAATGATCCGACAGCTGTCAAATTTATACACGCATTTTTTGAGGGTTAGGGCTAACTAAAAAACATATGGATTTAATTCTAGTAGCGCCATCTATGTGTCAGGCCGGGGACTTTTCAATTGACCTGTTATATATCTATATATATATAAGCGAAATACCACTGACTGACTCATCACGATATCTCTAAGACTATACAACCGATTGACTTGAAATTTGGTACAGTTACTCATTTTGCAATGTAGACGCTCACTAAGAACGGATTTTATGGAATTCTTAACCAAAATGTAGTTATCATCGGTTAATCTTTTCTTACCCATCGGTTATGTCATTTTGGCGACTTTATCGCCAAAAATTACATGACCTACGCCAAACGGAATATATTTTTTTAAATGTATACTGTGTATCGCTACCAATTAAGTTTACTTGCGAGATTTGCGCGTGCGAAATGGAAAAATACCAAATAATTTAATATTGAAGCGCTGATGGATGATTGGCAAGATTTTGGAGAAGAGGCTCTTTTTTGCAAAATATCACCAAATATCTTCCACCGCCAAGTCGAAGCATTTCAATGACCTTGCATTGTGAATTTTAAAAAGCTATACTATGGTAACCCCAGCTGATTTCGGTTTTGCTGAACAAGCGATAATTTTTTATTGTTGTGGAACCTAGACGTATGTTTTAAATTTATGAGAAAAGTATTTTATTATTAATAATGATTGATAAACTACATTTGTAAATCTAAACGCAATCTAACGAAGATATTGAAGTTGGCTTTTAACAAATGAATAATAACGGTATGTTATTCATGTCATTAATAAAAAAAATAAGTAGCTATCAAAATATTTATTTTGATGTACGCATTAATTGTAACCTAATGTAAATATCATGCAAAAGTTTTGTTTCTGTATTTTGGTAATTTTTAGTTTTTGTTTTCTAGGAAATAAACATTTTTCATTTTTTTAAAATGGCTGGATATTTTATTGTTTTCAAAATACAGAATTATTTTTAATGCTATGATTTTTAAGAGCTATTCTGTCTATTCAATTGCAGTTCCAGATATGCTGCTACCGTAAGAGTTATCCTTTTGCAAAAAGGATCACGTAATACGGGTGACTTTTTGCTAAAATTTTTATTATACTTCATTTTTTTGTTAGTATTTTTTGTTGAATTTTAAAATAATTTGATTTAAAAAAGTTAATTTCGGTTATATTTTTTAACTTGAAAATTATTTCATTGTAGGTTAATAAAAATTGATTTTTCATATTTACTTTTCAGTTATAGTTCTTAATAATGGATGTTGAATATATTTGGATCAATGGAATACCTACTCCTTTCAAAGTTTTTAAAATTCTTGGCGACGGAGCATGTTTATTTTCGTCTCTGTCTTTGCTGGTGTTCGGTGACATATCGATGGCGTATAAAATGAGAAATATTATTGTTTCTCACGTGTTTGACAACTGGGATCGGTTTAAATGCTACACTCAAATGCTATCTGGCGCCCCTTATAATACTAACGATTTATATTTTACCGAAATGTGTAAACCAAACACGTATGGATCTATTTGCTAAATTATGGCGGCGGCAGAGCTATTTCCCTATCAGTTCGAAGTTTATCAAGGTGGCTGCCATTTAGCTTCTGTTGGGGGAACAATTCAGGGGGAAAAAATATTACGTTTTACGGGGAACTGTAATAGTTGTCATTTTGATGTTTTATTTAAATAGTTGGATTAAGAAATAGAAGTAAAGTTAATCCTGGTTATGATAATGTGAAACAAAATGAAGAAAATGTGTCATCTTTAGTGTTTCAACCTCAAGAAAATGTGTCTATGCTACTTTCAAAGACTCAATCAATATCTAACATTGATTTTTCAAGTTCAAGTGAATCAATTATTAATGATGTAATATCTCTTCAACTAAATAAAGGTAAAAGAAATGAAGAAAAAGATTCACAAATTCAATTAGATATAAATAAGTAAGACCAGCTGCTACAAAATATATTCAAAGTCATCCTGAAGAACATAGAGAAGCTGCTTCATAATATATTAAAAGCCATCCTGAAGTACATAGAGCGTAAGAAAATACTTTTCTAATACCCCCCACGTGAATCAGGCAGCTGTAATTAAATACAATGATAAAAGATCAAAAGTTAATTTAGCGCCATGGACTTCCAAAAATTTGTCTGGTTTTAAATATGAAATATATATCGACTATTCAAATGATAAAATTGTCAGTATCGGAAAACGTTTGCCCTGTTCGAGGTGCCGTGCTTTAAAATGATAGAAGAACCACCGGGAATGTGCTGGAGTGGTGGTTAAGTCCTGCTTCCTGTTATTAGATCCTTCCCTGAACCTTTGAATAGTCTTCTTAGCCATAAGGATCAGCTTTCAGAACATTTTCTTTCTACAATTCGCAAGTATAATGGATGTTTTCAGATGACGTCATTCGGAGCAAAAGTATTGAAGGAAGGAAATTTTATGCCAACTTTTAAAGTCCACGGGCAGGTATATCACAGGATAGGTAGCCTATTGGCTGAGCCTCCTCAACAACCTTCTTTTCTTCAGCTTTACTTTCTCTGTGATGATGAACGTGAAAGAAACATTCATTGTGGTATTTTCCCAGGTGTTAAGCCAGAATTAGCCAATTACAAAAGGAGCTACATGAACATAACAGGTATATTCACGATTTCAAAGCTGCTGTTGATTCAGTTCCTAAAGACCAAAAGGAGTTCAAGGTTATAATTAATGCCGATAAAAAACCATCTAGAGAACACAAAGGTCGTTTCAATGCTCCAATTTTCTTGATATTTTATGTATAGGTTCCAAAATATAATATTATCGTCTGCCCAGCGAAGCGGGCGGGTATCAGCTAGTATATATATATATATATATATATATATATAGCAGCACGAAGACTAAATGGTGATGGACCTCGTAATTTTGAATCCAGTCAAGAGACGAGGACAACACATGATCTGATACCTTTCTCTCTTTCTTCTAACATCTATACCACACCAACGAGTAATAAAATATTCAATAAACGATTAATTAACATTCATTAATTTCTTTTATGAACGAAAATTAAAGTGACAATACACTATCTTAGAATGGTAGTTATTTGCTTAAAGATATACATTTTAAACAAAAATTCCCAAATATTCAAAACGTCCTTCTTAAAGAACATAAAATGGTGGAAATAAAATTTACCAAGTTAAATAACGATTTCTCAGTCCCATATTATTTCCATAAAACATATTAAAAATTGTTAACCAGAATTTAAAATAATTTCAATCACGAGATAAAAATTACAATATAAATATGTAGTAGCGCTCAAAAATTTTTTAACGCTTAATTGTTTGTAGCTCAAATTCATTAATCAATATAGGTTTTTTTTTCTTCAAGTTTTACATAAATTTTATCATCTGGAAACTTATTTTGTTTTGTAATTAAATGTCTACGAATTTTATATCTTATTTATTTCGAATACTTCAAACCTGAACGATTCAAAAGTGGTTTGACAAGAATAATTTATTCGAAAGAAATAGAGTTTATTTCTTCCTCTTCTATTAATTTTTAGTTAAAACTGCTTTTTAGAGTTTAAATGGCGCTCAGGAATCATAAAGTAAATTTATTCGATTTTCGAAATTGTGTGTTAATTATTTGAAAAAAGGACGTTGTTCGCACATTTGGACTATTGCATGAAATAATAAAGTTTGGGATCGTAATTTTAAGCAACAACGTAATTTTTTCTAATAAGCCAAAATGTAAGACCTAAAAAAACTTCAAATTGAATTGATAGAATGATCAAAAAAGAGAGAGAGACTTCAATTATGGATCCTCGTAAAGCAACAAATCACATAACTTACAAAATTATATTAAAATGTTAGTGTTTCTGTCTTAAAACGTCGTTTAAGGGATTACAGATGGTTGATCATTGCACCAGCAAAAAAATCATTGGTATTTACAAAAAGCAGAAAGACCTGAAAATGAGTAAATAAATAAAATTTAAAATTGACAAAAAAAGAAATGGCGCAAAGAACTAATGAAAGAAAGATAAAAGAAAGTATTACTTATTTTTATCAGATGGTAATAGGTACACATATGTTGTCCTAAAATTGAAAGAAACAATACATAATATTTTATACTTTCGTAAAACGTGGTGGAAGAACATGTAATGATGCGGGAGTGTTTTTCCTCTACAGGTATTGGAACACACTTTGGATCTATAAATACATTCGTTTGAATTGAGATTCTCTTCCAGTGGATATGAAAAATATAGATTAGATTAGAATTATTGAAGTGTAGTGAAAGGGATTGAAAAATTGTATTTATAAGCAGTAAAGAGTTTAGCACTTATATTAATTGGTGGAAGAAATAGTGGCTTGAATTTATCATTGTGAGACAACTGTATCATGACTTCGAATATTCGTAGATCTGAATAAAATAACTTGGTGATCACCTTTAATGATTTCTATATATTGTACAATTGATTATTGACTGTTCAAATACAATTAATAATGTTATGAACCTGCAATTACGCTTGCACACAATATTACTTTTTTGACCAAAAAAAGATATTTAAAGACATTTTCCATGGACTTTGAGAAAGGCTTAAGCAATGACTTCCCTGCCCTTCGCTTGGCAACAAACTTTGCGATAGATTGAAGTTTCTCGAAAATATTCGAATTTTCTCGATATTTCTTTTAGGAGATAAACTCTATTTTTTTTTCCTGTGACTTTACACTTGGCCAGACAGCTGCAAATGCGATGAGATCTCAAGATGAAGTAGTCTGTGGGAGTCTGCCTTTGAAATGCAAAGTGATACTTCGGATATTTGCCTATAGTGCGAATTAGTAAGCCGGTGAGGTGAACACTATTGAAAGTTCTATAAATGTTATTGCTAATTATCTATTTGTGTTGATAATTTTTATAAGAACTGTATTTGTTCCTGCTATGGAACTAATTTGTACAAGTTCTATTACCAGTATTTTGTTTTTTCCTGAATATTTATGTCTCTTACGCCATTATCTTCATTTTTGACCGTTTTCACCATCCACCCGCTGGACGATTTTTGCATCAATAATGACAACAAAAAGAAGTAATAATGGGCCATTATAAATTATTTCATGGTACCTATTATAGTTAAAATTTGTTTCGTCAAAAAACTTTTAAGAGCTTCTGTAATTAACTACTTTATACTGTACCATGTTTGCAGCTTACAGACACAGAATCATTCTACACACGTGTCTCGATTAAGAATGAATCCTTTTTCTTTTTCTTTTTTTTTTTTTTTTTTTTTTTACCCTCCCATTTCTTTTTGAAGCCAATCAAGCTGATTTTTAAAAAAAATTGTGTTCCTTTTCTGTAATTAGCATCTCATTTTACGACACATGTATTCGATAATCCTTTTGTTTATCAGCCGCAAGTTAATTAACGAATTTCTTAATTGGAGTATTAATGTTCATTCACTCCAAATTCACTTTTTTGATTTTATTAGAATTTTTCAGCTGCAGTTTTCTAATTTGCGTTCTGAAATACTTTTTTTTTATTAAAATGCCAGTTAATGAAATGGGTTAATTTGCTCGAGTAAAGTAATATGAGAGTAGATATTATATATATGTGTGTGTATGTGTGTGTTTACCATTATAATGAATATCGTAAAGTCAATGTACATAAGAGGTAAACGCTACACATATTATATTAAAAGAAACAAAATAATATAAATGTTAAAATTAATTAACGCAAAGCAGTTTTCAAGTTCTGAACTGTAGAAATCCCAATTTAAAGTTTTTTTTTTTTATCTCATTGCTTTTATAAATTGAGAATCGACAACATTTTGATAGTTATTCATGGGTAATTAAATACTTATTCAATTTAAAATAACTAAAGAAAAAATTTGAACAGACATGTATACCACTAATGACTAATATTTCACACTATACGAGGCTCGATGGAAAAGTAATGCCACAACCTTTTTATTTGTTATCCTCTTTTTAAAATTCTCGTTCTGCCTGAAAGTTTTGACGTTGTGATATTCACGATTTATAGTAATTTGAATTGCATAAAATTGCAATTTCTTCTAAAAAAAAAATCGAAACGTGATTAGGTAAATTAGATGAAGGTAGAAGTGAAGTGAATTAGAGATAGTGATATATAAATGAAATAGAAATGGAAAGGTGATAAAGAATAACGACTAATTGATAGAGATTTATAATTTGAATTGAAGCCTCTTAATTAGTTTTGCGCATTGAAGCGAATTCTATTTAAAGTATTAAGATAAGAATCGGCTGCTTTTGTGAAATGATTCAATGAAAACGAGTGATTTGGTAAGCTACGATTTCATATTAAAATCATAATCTGGGCTTTCCGAATAATTGGGATTCGAGAGAGCACATCCTTATCTATGCTTCATTGATAAATAAAGCATTTTATCTCTCTCTCTCTTGCGTATCGTCAATTGAAGTTTCGTAATGAATAACAGTTTAATTAAAAGGAACAACGGCCATTGAATTGAACAATGAAGGACAGATGTCACAAAGTTACATGTGATCTCAACGTAATTCATAGACTTCCTTTGTTCCCGTAATTCCATTCCTTCCTTTGTAGCCCCATACGGAGATGAGGTTAAAGCAGCGAGGCATCCTTTGAGATTTTCCCTTCTTCCCAAAGAACCTCAGAGGACATTATATTCATTTTGAAGCAGAGGTGGAAGTAGCCATTAAATCATGGTGTCAACAACAACCTACAAGATTCTTCTCTGATGGATTTGCCAGTCTAGTCAAGTGTTTGCGCAAGTGAATGGGAAAAGGCGGGAATTATGTCAAAAAGTGAATAGCGTATTATACAGATTGGTGGTCTTCAAACTGTGCTCCACGGAACTTCAGGGCTCCGCGAGTCAAAATAAAAATTCAAAAAGAAAATTATATGACATTCACACTAGTTGACTAATTTTTTATTAATTAAAAAGAGCGATAAACATAAGTCATCTTTGAAAATTAATTAGAAGCTACAGGTTCGGGCTGCCGACTTTCGCAATGTGAAGTTATCAGTGACATATATGTGCAAAAGTAATGGTTGATTTTCAGTTGTTCAGTTGATGTGTATGCAAAACATATCTGCGTCCGCTGTGAAATTTGTATGACCATGATTATCTAAAACACAGCTATGTGTGTTCCGTGAAAAAAACGTTTTTAACGTATATGGCAATAAAAACAAATCATAGTGTAAACTGTCCTTGTTGAGTATAATCCAAGAAATAGTCAATAGTTGATATTTTCTTATTTAACGACATTCACACACAAAAATATAGCTGGACGAAGAACATATAACATTTAAGAAATTAACACACTTAAAAATAATAATGATTTGCCGCTAACAATGAGCGAGCTGTGCCTATTTGCATAAGTTAAAAAGAACGTATCAAAGGAGTAAAGCGAACGTCGCAACTGACTCAATCTCACTCCGATTATTCTTACAAAAAAAAGATACATACAACGCCATCTATTGGTGGTAGTAATTAAAAGATTTAGAATACGAATAAAAAAATAATTATAAACATAAGAGTTGCATGAACAGATAGAAGCAAATTAAATGCAGAATATGAAATGCGAGTGCAGATTTCATTTCGAGTTTGACAGTTTGTGTAAAAAATGCAAGCGCACCCATTCACTAAATATAACACCCGGGAGTGTGATTCCTGGAGCACGAGTTAATGAATAATTTACATTAATATGGTGTTAATTTTTTAAATAAAATATTCAGCTGAAAAATATTTAAAGTAGATATGTTACAAGTACTTTATGTAACAACAATAAATAAAAAAAGAAACAATTTTCTAAGGATGGGATGGGATTTACGGTAAGACCCTCATAGTTCTAAGAGTTCCATGTGAGTCGATAAAGTTTCAAAATCACTGTCACAGATGATACATGTAGCTTTGAATTGGGTTCAAACGTCCATTTCCCTTTAATTAACCTTTGGGGTCCTTTTATAACGTTATTTGAATAAAGAACTTGGTCTTGAGAAGGAATCAAAATTTATGTAAATTAGCATCACGGTATAAAAAGTGTTGCAAATTATACGTAAAGATTGTAGGTACTAAGATGATTCGAGGTATTAGAAAGAGATAATACGAGAGAGAGGAAAGAGAGAGATTTATAAATACGCTATAATGAGTGCGTGCAAATGTGAAGTGATATTCATATATGGTAATCGAATCCAGTTTTGCTGTTAATAAAATTCTTCATTATAATCTTTGGTTAAGCCACGATTTCCTCGGAAATCGGTGCCGTTATTTAAAGACAGTAATATTACGGTAGAAGACGTATCAAGACGTTGACTATGAAACCAAACATGTTATTTTCTCGCATTCAACGCTCTTTAGGAAACCACTCCATCTGGTTTGCATAGACAACCAGCAACGCTATTCACCACAATATTACGGCTGCGAGATAATGGCTTCATTTCCTCAGGAAACCATAACTTTAAGGACGCGATTGGGTGAGCTCTCCACGTTTTTAAATTATTCTGATCTTATTTATTCTAGATCAGTCCCTGGAACAGGGTCATTTGAAATAAAATTTAAACTTTTATTGTACATAAAAGTATCAAAGAACATTCCACCTTGACTCGTTCCTATCATATGCCATTACTATAGGAATATCTCAGTACATTGATTCAACTATCATCATAATTTTTCCTCTATATTCTTCTTCAGAAATAATAACAAAGTTGGGCTCATTTTAAAAGACGTGCGGGCCGTCTTTCGTGAGTGGGCGATACACAATATATACCTAATCAGCAAACCTACTGAAGAGTGTGGTTGCGAATTATTAGACGCGAGGAGGGAAATAGCTACAACCACCCTGTTTGCAAAAGCCAATCTGCAGTATTCTGTCTGCATCACATTTGACCTTGAAGCTTATGGTTACTCACAGACTGATTGCTAAGTGTCTTTTGATTACTGATAATCTAGTACTGGCATTGTGTTGTAACTGCAGAACAGTTTTTTAAGCATAATTTCGTAAATACATTTAATTCAATAAAATATAATTTCCCTTAATTTATTGCAGAATGCTCTTGATTTCTCTAACGGGGCTCTGAAGGATTAGTCGCTTCCCGTGACTCCAAAGATTGAAGTAGTAGATACTCCGTAGTAATTGGATATCCCGCACCACCACCAAAAATGTCGCGTAGAATGAAAGTCAAATGAAGACTACGGAATTTAATCTCAACTCGAGAATTCTCAATTTGATATATTAAGAACTTAATTATCTAGGAACTGATATTAATATTAAATACTTCACTTTACCTGGAACAATAGAAAGATTAGAATTTACTCCGGAGTAACACAAATTAACTATAAATGAAGATAATGGGATGCAAAGCAGGACAGCAGGAGGATGAAAATCTATCCACAATTTACACCTTTGAGAGAGGTAATTATATATCAGAGGGACCGGAAAGTAATGTTATTTCTGCGGATGTTGATATTCATTAGTCATTTAGCAGCTCATTGTGTACTTAAAAGTCATCTTAAAGACATTTTATGGTTAGAGTGACTTGTTTACTCGTATATAATTAAACTTTTTTTTTCTTTGCAATTTTTGGAGAAATGGGCAGCCAAATACCAGAAGATTTTCATATCCGGCATTGTATGCTTGTTGAGTTTCACAAGTATAGTAACTGTTACAAGGTAACAAAAAAAAAAGGATCATTTTTGGGAAGACTTTACACTTTAGGCACTACGCGCCAAATGTGGCAAACCTACCTTGGGATTGAACTGCAGAGCTGCCTTGTGTTGGCGATAACGCAGGGTTATTTTGGCAAACGGTAACGGTAACGGCTAAAGTTACGAGGTACCTATTTAAAATATTAAACTTACCCTCTCATCATAATTTAAGAAGTCAGTTGCTCTGCTGTTCTACACGAGTGAGGTAGCCTGCCACTCTCCCCCCTTTATCAAATGATGTAAGTTATGAATTAATAATGTTTTAATTTAAATTTCTGTTCTTTAATTAAGACCTGACTCCACGCTAAAATAATGATAAGAAAATGTGATTATATTCTAAAATAAAGTCAAGAATTAACTGTATACTTCTGTTTCATCACATTGTGTGTGAGGTGTGTTTTTATGTATAATGATTTTTTGAATTTGAAACAGTCCCTTAATGATACTAATTATTTTAATAAAAAAAACGCCACTATTACGATCGGCAAACTCCGTAACAAAATTGGTGCCTCTAACCAGGATTTCTAACCCTAAATTTGAAAGCGTGCTCTGAAATGTTAACATGCGGCGCCAGGTCTAATTATTGCATCAGATTTTCCCGCCCTTTTCAGACTCGCATTTTTAAATTTTAACTTTATACACTCTTCTATGAAATTAAAAACAAAGATTATTTTTAGGGAAAGGTCTATTAATTATTAAATAAGAACTGTTAATTGAATATTTTTCGTAGAATTTAAATCCACGTGTACTTTATAATAAAATGAAAATTCTCACATCTGTACATAATGCTGTGAACTAAGTTACAAATTTTGTGAATTGCATTACAATTTTTATATTTCATTTCTTTTCATTCAACCTTGTAATTGATCTCATGGTAGTGATTACTGTATTCCTGATTTCATGTCACAATTATTAATCATATGAATAAGACAAAAGTGGAATTAAAACCACTTTAATTTCAACTAGAATTTTAATTACATCACTTTTAGTACATAAGTTTCTATTAATATTCATTTTACTACATATGTTGATTAACAATATTTTTTTCAAAAATTTTTTTCTTTTGTGCAATTTGTTAATATACATTGTTTTCTTGTTATGTTAGAATTTTAAGTATTTTTCCACAGTTTTGTCTATAATATAAACCATTTTTCTTACATAACTTGTACACATGCCTAATAAATCCCGCAAAGTAAACACTAACATGGCCCAAAATAAACTCCCCATAGAAATAATTCCTTTCTTTGATGGGTCTAAAGAACACATCGACAACTTTTTCACACAAATCAAACGCGTTGCAAAACTTAATGAATGGGATTTCCTAACAACACAAGCAATTTTAAGTGCTCGACTAAATGGCCCAGCACTCACATTTTTTTCAACAAACCCAAATTGTAAAAACGCAAAAGACATTGATGAAGTTGAGATACTTTTTTATGACTTCTTTTCAGAAAAAACAACAGAACTTCAAAGAAAGCTAAACTTCCACAACATACAATATTATTCTGGTGAAAATATCAAGAATTTTGCTCATAGATTGGAAACTGCTGCAGAATATATGCTTGCTCAAGCTCAAACAAATGAGGCAAAAACAATAACTCACAGCATTATTTTATCTAAATTTATAACTAGCTTACCTCAAAATTTTCAAAGAAAACTTTCTTCAAAAAATCCCTCCACACTTAAAGAAGCTATTGATATTGCTGTGAAAATGCAACAAAATAGTGAAACACACACCACATGTTCAATGCTCTTACAGCCAGTCAAAACTGGTAACACAGAAAAAGATTCAATTACACAAAAGTTAGATGAATTAACTAACCAAATTGCCAATCTTAAAACAGAACAAAAAACTGAAACAGAAGTTAGTCAACACATCAGTTATCGTACACCACAACAAAACACATTACCACGACACACAGTTTCTTGCAGCTTTTGTGGGAAACCTAATCACTTAATGAAAGATTGTTGGGAATTTCTTAGAACTATCCACACAACACCCAACCAACAACAATATTCTTGGCCTCAACAACAACAACAATACCATAATAGATTCCAAAGCAGAGGCTCTTCTTACTCCAACACCGGAAACTACAATAGAAACACAAACTGCCAACAAACATACCCAAAGCAAATTGATTCAAGAAACTCAAACTCTCCAAGTCATCTCGATACACAAATACCACATGAACTAATTATGAATGTTAATCAACAATCACCTTTACCCATGATTCATGTAAACATAGCAGATGAAAAACTAATTTTCTTAACCGATAGTGGAAGCAGTATATCTTTAATACCAGGACACATTTTTGACACAATCAAACACAAGATACAACACAAATCCTACCTTTCAAGACAATGTAAAATTAAAAGCGTTAACGACTCTGAAATAAATTTTTCATGTTGTGTAGACATCCCAATACACGTAAACAACAAACGACTGAGACAAAAAAAATTTATTACAAAAGATATTGCATCGAGCACCTTTCAAGGGCTTCTTGGCTATGATTTTCTGTTACGTAATAGAATCACACTTGACTTAAATTCAAACACACTTAAATTTTCTGATACAACTATTCCAGTAATTCACAACAATAGTCAAGATAACATAGGAAATGTAAACAATCCAAATTTCTGTGCAAGCTTAAATGCTATTCTTGAAACACCCACACAAGTAGAATCAAAGTATGTCAACATTTGTAAATCTAATATAAACAAAACATCTAAAGCATTGCTTGAAACTCCCACACATATAAAACCTATCTATCCTGAATGTAAACAATTTCAAAATGTTAAATCTAAACCTCTTCAACCAACTCCTTAAGTCCACTCAACAAACAATACTAATGAAACTCACACAGTCTAAACAATTAGAAAAATCATCATTCAGCCAAATGAAACAGCATATGTTAACCTTAGAAGTACAAATGTAAATACATTAAATTCAAACACTGTTTTATTTCAACCAAAAATCAACCAAAATTACAACATTGAATTACACAGTAGTGTTAATGAAATCAGGGCTGACAACACATTCACCACTTTGATAAGAAACATTGGAAGCCAAAACATACACATAAACAAAGGCGCAAACATTGGAACAATCAGCACAGAGGCCACAATAGAAGAACAAATAAATGAACAATCATCTGTTAATGCAATCCAAGCAACAGCAGACATTATTGAAAAAAGATGTCAAGATTTAAAAGAAGCTGATTTTCATTTAGATCATTTAAATTCTAAAGATAAAAACTTACTTCTTTCAACATTAATGAAATTCAAACCAGCTTTTTCTAAAAATATTAAAACTCTTGGTCAATGTGACTTAGTTACACCTACAATTAGTACCATTCACCCACACCCAATTTCATCAACACCTTATCCCATCCCACAGTCATTACAAACACATGCTCAAAATTATCTTGAAGAGTTAATCGCAGCAGACATCATTGAAGAAAATACAGCAGAATGGGCTTCACCCATGGTATTAGTTAAAAAGAAAAATCACACAAATGACAGCCCTTCTTTGCGTCTAGCACTTGATTTAAGATTATTAAACAATGTAATAGATGGATGTTCTTATCCATTCCCAAAAATTCAGGACATTACCACTAAACTAGCGGGATTCAAATTATTCACTGTGCTAGATCTTAATTCGGCTTATTGGCAGATTCATCTTCCAAAAGAATATAGGAAATTTTTAACTTTCACAACCCCTTGGAAAACATTTCAATTCAAAAGATTACCATTTGGCATTAAACACGCAGCTGCATATTTTCAAAGCATGATGGATAAAGTCCTCTCTAAATGTAAACACAATGGTATACACTGCTATCAAGATGACATAATCATTGCAGCCAACTCAATTCAAGAATTAAATGCAAAACTTAATGATGTGTTAAGCACATTACAAGAAAATAATTTAACACTTGCGCCAGACAAATGTAGTTTTGCGACACAAGAAATTCAATATTTAGGATTTACAATTTCCTCACAAGGTATCGCTCCTGTAATTAACAACACAGATAAAATTTGTAAATTCACTACACCCGAGAACCAGAAGCAACTCAAACGCTTTCTTGGTATGTGTGGCTATTATAGACACCTTATTCCAGATTATGCCACAAAAGTTCACCTTTTGAACATTTCATCAAATTCAAGAACTTTTACTTGGACGAGTGAACATCAAGAAAAATTTCAAGAACTACAAAGAACGTTCTTCACTAAACCATTTATTGTTCAGACTGATTGGACCAAACAATTCTTCCTCAACACTGATGGCTCACATATTGCCATAACGGGTATTCTCATGCAAAAACAAGATGATGGGGAATTACAACCTATTTCCTATTACTTCAGAACGCTAACTGCTACTGAATCTCGTTACCCTGCAAATAAAATAGAACTCAATTAGACGTTCGTTAATACCAAAAGCTGTTTTCGAAATTCAAATCCGGAAATTTCGATCTTTCCAACTCGTACCTATCAGGAAGACCAACAATTTTAGACAATGACCTATTTAGGGAGGAAGTGGAAGCAAATCTGTGTCAGCCAGGAACGTCTTAAGGCATGGGCCCGGGCCTCGTCATTGAGGGGGCCTCTTCTTGTTTCCTACTCGGCCTCAATAAAATCATGGTCAGAATAATTTTAAGTGTCAAATGTTATTCCAGGATATGACCGGTTGAAGGCCGTTACTTCTATATCAAATACTTCTATTTACAACGTTTGCTGAGAATTAGGAGAAATATTAGTTTTATTTCTAAAGCGAGATATGTCAAATTTATTGATAAAAATGCTGCTGTGGGAAGGACAGTCCCAGACATAAACACTCCTTCCAGCGACCTTTTCTTTATTTGCACACATGAGTTAAGGGTCGCTCATGAATGGACAAGACATACACTTAAGCCCCAACAGAAGTGACAAAAACACATTCTCTATTTTATGACAGGCGTCAGGACTAATAAAAAGAGGGTTGAAATGACCCTGAAAGAAATTGCACTTTTTCGATCAAACGAGTAGTCTACAGCTCTAAATCGGCAATTCCTTCCTTTAAATTTAAGGTAATTGTGTTTTAATTTTTGAATTGTATTTCTTTGAGATTTAAGATAATATACAAATATTTAT
Source organism: Nephila pilipes (assembly GCA_019974015.1). Classification (NCBI taxonomy): domain Eukaryota; kingdom Metazoa; phylum Arthropoda; class Arachnida; order Araneae; family Nephilidae; genus Nephila; species Nephila pilipes. Next base: position 103,232 of record BMAW01059840.1, on the reverse strand, counting down.
ATCCTATTAAAAAAGTAAAATAGTATGCAATAGTATTTGCTTTTTTTACAGAGAGAGTCATAAAAATAATACCTAGTTTTAAAAAATTTTCTCTTTTTTTTTTTTTTTTTTGTAAATTTTCTCTCTCTCCCTCTGAACAACATGAAATAATCCCTTAATTGTTTATAAAATTATATATAAATTTTTCAATGGACTCTTTAGAATATTTTTGTATTGATTAATATGCATAATCCTTCATTATATATAATCCTTTATTTTGAATGCACATCCAAAAAAATTTTCGAAGTGTTTTGTAATTCAGAGAATTATTTTTATTTGTTTCTAATATGGAAAGCGTTATTTTGTACATTTAAAAATTCAAATGACTGTCCTTTTTTTTTATTATTATTATTGAAACCAAAATAAAAAAAGAACATTCATAAAACAAATATATTACATTACTACAGATTGTAGTAATATAATATAAATGTAGAAAAACAATCACATAACAGAAATCCTAGAGTACGATTTGATAATTAGATAAATAAATACCTGTACAATAATTTAATGTTTTAAGAATAAACATCAAAAATGGAGAAATTCTCGTCCAACACAGTACAAAACAGGAGATTTTTAATGTATAAGACCCCTCACAAAAAAATTTCTGCTTGCGTGCGTATATTTAATCAGATTTTCCAGCAGAAATTGAAATTTATTAAATATACTTTAACTTTAGTTCTTATACTTTAAAATTTATAATGTATTTGTACTTTATCACTTATCAATACTTTGTTACTTACTAATACTTTATCACATATTAGTATAAAATACTTTTAATGAAAATTACTTATATAAATATAATTCTCCTAATTAATAATTTATGTAATAATGTTCTTTAATTTTTAGAATCTATGGCTTCCTTTATATCATAATTTTTTTTTTCGTTTGATAAGCATAATAACAACAATTATACTTCGTATAATTACAAACATAAATTTTTCTGAGAACCTTTAAGATATTCTAAATATTATGTAAGACAATACACTATATAAACCTAAAATCCTTTTACAGATTTTTTTTCTGCGTGTCATTTTCATTAAAATAGTTTAATCAATATTTTCTTAGATATGATTTTACATTCGTAATTTAAAAAAATATTTAAGGAAATCTAATAATAAACTGTACGTGATAAAACAAATATAGATTTATATTCGTATACAGTATATATGTATATCTGCATTATAATGATAATTTGAAATATAATATTTTGTGCATTAATAATAATACTGAAATAATCATATTATGAAAATAGGAAAATTTTATACAAGAAGTAGTAACTTAATTGAATCTTTGTTCTTTCTGCCCACGAAAGAGTTAAAAGGAATTGTTTAAAAAAGTCGATACTATTACTTTCCGAATTCTTACGAAAACGAGAGTTATATAACATATTACTATCATTTTATACACCTTTTTATTTGCAAACCAGTAAGCGAGTTTACTTCCCCCTCCCTTGAACAGAACAAAAAGGAAAAAAGCGAAATGCTACACATGGTTATGTGCATGTTACGTGAGATATGGCATAACGATTCTTAGAGCAATGTATTTATTTATTATAAGTAACAAAATAGCAATTCTTTTTCGAATAAATGGTCCCTAAAATGTGTTATTTTAAAAAAAAATCTCTTAGTTATTTTTTAGGATATTACTAAAAGGGGAGCCATCATTTACTAAATTATTCATAATTTTTCTGTATATCATCTCGTACCGGTTTTAAAGTGGATTCTCTATAACTGGTCATTTATTTTAAATTTTACTTATTATTTATTTTTAATTGCCATTTATTTTTTAATAACTGATCATTTTATTTTAAAACTTCACTCATATTGAAAATGGGTACTTCAGTTAGTATTGAGATAAAATAACATTTCTCTCAGTGTTTGTAGAGGTCAGTTATACGACAATGCCTCGAATATGTCTGGGAAATATTCAGGATTGCAAGCCCGACTTCATGAAAAAAAAAAGCTATATACGTACCATGTGCAGAACATTCTTTGAATTTAATTGGCGTTCAAGCAGTAGAATGTAACAATTTACTTCGATTTTGTCCAAAATCTTTATAATTTTTTCTCATCGTCAACCCATCGTTGGAATATACTAACATTTAATTTGATCTGTGATAAAAATAAAAAATTTCTGATAAACCTATCAAAAACACGTTGACCAGTATGCGCAGATGCATTTAAAACTTTAAGCTCCGGATATTCAGAAATTGTCGTGAACCTGGATTGCTTAATTAATGATGAATTACAGGCAGCGGATACTCAACTTTCTGCTAAAAAAATTAAAAACTAAGATGAATGAATTAGAAACTACTTTTTTAAACTATCTTTTGGAATGACAATTTTGACGCGCATTGACAAAGTAAATCTATTTATCCCGAATAAAAATATGGATTTGTCGAAAGGTGTAAAATTATTTAAATAATTAATGATATATATATATAAACCAAAAGAGAATCTTTTGACTTTTATTTGTCAAAAGCCATAATACGTGGTATAAAGGAGTATCAAAATGTTCACAAGCGTGTAAGACAACGAAATGTTAGGGTAACTTTCCTTGAAGGAAATAGAAACACCGACACAACGTTTGAAAACAGCCACTGCCAGAAATTTAAAATAGAAACCTTTTTACCAATAATCGACTCTCTAATTTGCAATATACAAACGCGTAGTAAGAAATATCAGGAGCTTTTTGAAATGTTTGGATTTTATAAAAATACTTCTAATTTGGGTGAGACAGAAATTAAAATAGCATGCGAGAAAATATCAAACTTTTACGGTAGACATTAATGAAGAGGAGCTATATTCGGAATGTCAACATTTCAGTCAAATATGATCATTGATGGCGAAAAGCTGAAGAAAAGGAAAAGAGGAGAAAAGGAAAAAAAAAAAGAAAGAAAGAAAGATTAATAAAAAATATAATTCTGTAAATGCAGATGAAGATGAAGAACAGTTGTTGTATGAGAGGACGGGAATTGGAATCAACACACTCTATACATACATGTATAATGAAAGACTATTCACAGTGTTTCTCAGTATTGAAATAATAATGAGAACTTTTCTTATCAATGATGATTATTACGCGAGTGGTGAGTTTTCACTTTCAACTAAAACTGGTCAAAAATGAATTGAGAACTCGTATAACTCAATCACGTTTAAATAATTTAAGCTTGAAGAGCATTGAAAATAAAATATTATTAACAATCATTTTGAAGACATAATTAATGATTTTTCGAATTTAAATGGAGAAAACGAATATTCGCCTAAATCCTAATTTTACTATAGATTGCTTTTATTGAACTGTACATGTATGTTCACCAAATTAGATTAAAGGATCGCAGGTGGGGCCTATTTTTTAATAAAGGCCCAGGGCCTCAAGAAGTCTTAAGACGTCCTTGGTGTCAGCCAATCAAGGAACAGTCAAATACTCTAAACCGACCTTGGTTGACCATCCAAGGACATTTGCAGCACTTGGTAAAGCAAGCAGAACAGTTGTTTGGGTCCAGCATAACTGTCCGAAGAAAACAAAGGTAACCGGTCCCTTACATGCAACTTATTGATTCTATGGCACAATGTAGAAGCATTTTTTGATTGTTTGACCACTGGAGATGAAAAATGGGTCCTCAATGATATTCCAAAACGCAAAAGGCAGTAGCCCTTTACAAATGAATCGCCAAGAAATACATCTAAGGCGTTTTTGTGTGTTTGGTAGAGTATTCGCGGGGTCGTTCATTTTAAAGTGCTGAAGCCTGGACAAAAACTGTGAGTGCAGACCTTTACTGTGATCAGTTGGATCTAATAATATCTCTAATAATCTTGGATCTAATAATATCTCTAATAATCTTGGATCTAATAATGGATCTTTGCCGCCATAATAGTATCCAAAAAATAAGTAAATAAGAACAAATACTTATATTATAAGGTTTAATAATCGAAACTTTGGATAAAAACTAATTCAAAAAATTCTCTGAACAGAAGCAAAAATACGACGTATAACATATTACACAAAAATTTATCAACTGATCATATCAAATTTCATTTGTGATGTCCCCCTTACTGCTGTGCCTCCCCCCAAAGTAATTACTGTAATTGCATGCTCTTTGCATACAGATTTGTTACATACATAACTCGTAATCGCTTTCATCCTACTTTTCTGTCTTCCACAGCAAAAACACCTTCAACGTATTTTTACTGGTGGTTCGTCTTCTAACCGTTCTTCTTGAAGTCTTTTGTATCATCTCAGAAAAAGCCTAATATTGAGAGGCTATTAACTAAACGCTCAATATTATCAATTCATTTCGATATTTTAAGTCTGAATAACAGCTATTATTCAGACTTAAAATATCGAAACTATAGTTATAGATATTTGGCTGATTATATTTACATCAATGTATCTCAATATTAATAACGAGGGCAATTGGTTACAGTATAGCATCTCCCATTATCTTTTACAACAATCCTTAGTGAAATCTTATCTCGAATCTGCCACAGTTCTATAGAATGAGTGAATGAGGGTAAAGTTTAATGACGAAAGGTCCACATATGGCTATATTGCGCCAAACAAGGTGTAACTGCGATCTAAACGTTTGAAAAAAATGGAAAAAAGATAAAAATTGGTTGACAAGAAGGAGGGTTGAAAATAAATAAGTGCCCAGGATATCTAGGGGGCGGGGGGAAGGGCGTCGCTCCCTTGTTAACTGGTGGGGAAGAAAAAAATATCGCTAGGAGTGAGTGATACTCGTGCTTACCCGACACAATTCTATGTGAGTTCCCTTTTATTTGAATGGAAATAATCAAATAACATTCTTTAAATTCATATAAAATTGATAGAATCTCCAGCTTTTATATATATATATATATATATATCAAGACTAAAAGCCTATAATTTTTTTTATTTTCCGTAGGCGTACAGAAAAACCCTACAAAAAATAAAATTATTGAAACAACAATCTAATGTTGATGAATTACCATCTCAGGTAAGCTTTTATTTTGAACTAAGCAATAGCAGAGAGAACACAACCGGGTATATATTCATACAAAGATGTTTGAAAATTGCACACATAACACATCAATCAATAACTCCCGAGACTAACCCAGAGATGGCGCTCGTAGTAAACCAGTAACCAGGTCTTTCTAGAGTACTAACCTTTGCTTGAAACGAGTCAAAATTTTAAGTCGATCGGACCAGAAACAGCTGAGTTATCGAGG
>BMAW01059840.1:52777-94376 GCA_019974015.1 Nephila pilipes | reverse complement strand
TCCTCACGCATCATCAAATGTCTCTACAATGTTTGAGCATCCTGACTTTCCCATGTCCTCACGGCAGACTCTTGAAAAAGACTCTTAAAATCTGGAATATACAAAAACTAAAAAGGGGGGGGGACTTGAATTATTTCATACAAATCAGAAAAGATCGCTTTCTGCTTCTGCGGATTAATGTTCTGTCCAAGAATCTATCTGATCAGCTGATGACAATGCCCTATTTGGCACCTCATGCTCTCCAATTTCGACTTCGTTGTTCTTAAATCTTGTGCGTTGCGTCGGTCTAATCTGTTTCCAAATTGGCCTCATATCCTTTTCATCACTCTTTAAAAACACTTTTAAAGAAAAACTCATTGATTTCACGTCTTCCATTGGGAGAGAAAATATACACGTCAATTCCAAAGGTTTAATTAGTTCTACCATTCTTCTCGAGCTTTCCTAATCTGGTGACAGTTGTCCCTTCTTTCTGGTCCCTTCATTTCCTCGAAATCTTTTTAAATCTGTTCTACGATTTCGCACCCATCCGTCGTTGTAGGGGTTCAATATTCGTAATTTTCTTTCCATCTCCCTATCCAAAACATCTTTAAATCGTGCGAGGATTTCTGGTCCCCTCACGGAAAATTGCGCAAAAAAACATTCCGATGAGCGAATCTTCACATACATTGAAACGGTCAAATGTCTCCCTTGTAACACCCTATTCACAATCGTGGGAGGATTAACCCATTAATAACTGTTTGCTGCTTGTAACATCAAAACCTTCAGACTTGAAGTTCGGTGGACTCGTAATGTTCACATTTTGATCGCGTTTTAAGGGTGTTTTCTCGATTGCAACATTTTCCTCAATTTCTCTCTACAAGAGATTAAGTCTGTCGGCTTTATTTCTATCCTTTATGGGCATGTTTCAGCGAGATTTAAATATATTCCGATAGTAGTGTTTTTGCTCTCGTTCGTGTGATAGTGATTTTTACACGAATTTTAACTTATTATTTTTTTCCAATACAAGTTCTTTTGCCCACCATAATGATTTTAATTTTTCCAACTATATTTTTTTTTTAGCCTGCAATGCCAAATTTTATTTCTCTAACTTTAACTCATTATGTGATTTATTTTTTCTTCTGTTAATTATTAGTTCAATCGATCGGCGATAAATTCAAAATACTTAGTTCTCTAATTTCTTTTTCATTTGAAAACCAGTTTTAACGTCTGTTGGGAATGTCATTCATTTCATTTAAATCTTTTTTATTGCATTTCTAAACACTTCGGTTGTCCAATGTTTTTAGTTCAAATGAGAATCATCAGAAATATCCTACCTCTTCTAGCTTCTCGTTCTAAAAGGTAGTTTCCAAATCCTTGTAATCCAAAAGGTAGTTGTTTTTGTTTCTTTTATTCCAGGTGATTTCACAGTCCAAGCACACACTTGCGGAGTCCAAAATTCCTCGCACTAACTTTTTAAAACTCTCTGTGCACAATTCCTAGCACAATTTTTAAAAGTCCTCTGCAGAGTAAAATCAAATCCACCACAAATTTATAGATCCATCCTGGATCGAACGTCCACTTTGTGCGGGCAGCTGGTTGGTTGTATAGGGATTTGCTATTCCTCTGTGGGAGTGTAAATGATGAGACGAGATTATTCACAAAGACCTACTAGATTTGTCCAATTATGTTTAACAGGACATAATTGGACAAATGACAAAAACGCAACGACGAAGATACTACAATAAGGTTCCAGCGCCATTGCGCTTAATAAAACATATAAATCTTTGATTCCTATGAGAGACTATTTCTTTATAACTTAACGCTCCAGCGTATTCTTCAGTGCATCTCTTTAGCCACCATGCCAAGACTCCGCATGGCTTCCCATCCACGTCTCGTAGTCTGTCCTGTATAGCTTCCAAAACACATTCCCTCATTCCACCTGCACCGTCTCTTGACGCATAGCGCCGTTTGGTAAGTGTTCCTGAGCGTCGTCGGCAATATCATCAAAAGTCCCTACATACATGCATACACACATTAAAATTTATTTAGAACAAAAAACTACTTAAAGAAAAACCTCATACCCAAAAGTCATATTACAGAATCAAACAACATTAAAAATCAAAGGGAAGTGAGAGAAAAGCAGCGATAAAGAGTAAAAATTGAAGGTTATATATTTAATACAGTTCCATACTTTGGAATAGAATAATGTATGTTTCCCCCCCCCCAGTACTGCGGATCCAACCATCTCACTTAAGTGAATTACTTTTTTGAAGATGGAAGAAAATCATAAACTATGGAGAAATACAACAAAAAAGATCAAATGAAGGAAATTTGAACTCCAAGGAAAATTGAAATAAGCTAAACAAAGGAAACATATTTATTTAGATCTAAACATACTTATGTAATCATAAATATATAATTTAAAATATTTGTTCATTTATTGACAATTTTTACATAAAAAGAGTTATGATAATTATATCATTAAAGTCTATCAAATATACCATTTATACTTCAAACAGATTGAAATACGTATAACTTACCGCGAACACGTCACGATATTTCTAACATGAGGAAAAACTTAAACGCTAAAATAAACTCAAACAGAGTGAAATTTTTATATCTCTCACGAACATCAGCAACGTAATGCTTCCTAAAATATTATAACAACAAAAAATAAATAAATAAAAAACATCAAAATCCATAAAATTTAAGTAGAGTGATTTTTTTAAAAACTTCTCTTCAACTCACACACCGCTATTATTCTATTATCGAGAACAATATAAAATACTAATTAGTTAATTTAAAGATTTTACAAATAAAAAATTATTTTCTTAAACTTACTTATTGTAAAAATAAATACGAAAAATTATTGAAATATAAATAAACACTATTTAATACATTTAAAAATATAGAGATAAAAAAAATCATATAAATAAAATAAAAATGTAGCAATTATACACTAAAAATATGTCGCCATTAATCGAAAAATAAAAGAAATATAGACAATTTTTTATAAACCATGCAAAAAGAAGATGTAAATAATAATAATGATTAAAAACAAAACAAATAATTAAGAGCAAAAAATAATTATGCAAAAAAAAATAGAAATAAAAATGAAACAAAAAATTTAAAGATTTGATCTATTTATAATTCTTCTTATTAAAAATGTATATTATTTACTTTTAAGACTAATATAACTGAGTTATTAAAGTTTTTGTGAGCAATAACCTTATTAATAATAAATTTCTTATAAATCTCCTTAGCGCTTTAATGAGATCTTTTACTATAATAGAGTTAAAAAGATCTTCAAAATCATAACCATAAGTATTAATCTGTTGATTAAAAATATATTTCACTATAACGACACTGTTTCCACACAAACACACACAGTAATGGCAACACTCTTCAACTTATATCTATAATATTTTGTACAATTTTCTGTAATTTGTTATCATCAAGAGTAATGTTTGTATTCAAGTCATTAGCTACTGTTCTAAATTTAATAAAAACTTTATGAAATTTTGGTGTTAAAAAAGTGAGGTTGTAACAGCCACCATGACTGTAACTTTTACTGGACTACTAACGCCACCTGTGGAGACGTTGAGAAAGAGAGACTTCTTCCCAACCTCTAGTAGTTTGTGGTTGCATGAGTATGTATATTGCGTGTTCTGTACATGTCTTATATGTCTCCGTTATAAATATTATTGTGATGTATATCCGCATGCTGTGAAGTGAACCCATTAAAAGAACAATGTTCTTCAAACCTTCTAATCTTCATTCAAAAGATTCCACGCACTCATGCCACGCGCTACAAGGTGATTTAACATTATTAATTTTAACACCAAATTTCGTATTTAATGCAATATTCAATTCTATCTGAGTATTGCTCACAATTTTGTTATTCTTAAAATGCTTATTATCTAAATTAATATAGAATTTTTTGCATATAGTACCAATATCTGTTAAGTACTCTGTCTACATAAGTATAAGTCCTGGAGACTTTTAAATTAGAAGAGCATTTTTAAATTTTCAGATCATTATTATTAATATTTACTTTTCTGAAGACCAATTTTTGAATGTAACTTTTACAGTCTTTAAACAGGTTAAAAGCTTCTAATGGAAGACCATATTTTTCTCATTGGTAATTTAGTAATAGAATTCTTAATATCTAAGTTAATTTGTTTCTTAACATAAAAACTATGTTTTCGAATATGTTTATTCTAAAATATATTAGTATATTTAAAAGCTTTTGTAATGGTGAGATTTTTAAGAGGGATTAATTTTTTTTTTTAATATTTATTAAGATTATTGAAATTAATCTTATCAAAATATTTATTTATGAATTTAAAATAGTACAATATTATTTTTTTTCAGCTCAAAATTCTAGTATTTAAGAACGCAATTATGGAAGAAATAGTTTGATATATTCTTAATTAAATGAGTACTCATGATCTCAAGTTTATTATCATGAAATAAATAGTCTCTACCTAAATAAATTTCTCTTTTTTTATTGTAAAATAAGAAAAAAGTACGTAATATTTTTAATATTAAAATTTTCTACAAAATTATCACTAAGCTCAAGAATTTTTTCTTTTATTTTTTATTTATTGATAATTTTTCTCCTACGTTTCCTACCCCTATCCTTTCTCTTAAACACATTATTATTATCCATTTGACATTTTTTTTTCTATTATTATTAAATCGAATTCTTTTTTAATCGTTTTGCTTAATACTTAGTAACCTATTTTTATTAAAATACATAAAATTTAAACTATATGGATATAAAGTATAACATAGAACACACACATAAAGAGTTTTCCCACCCAACCTATTTTTAATATAAATTATACTCACCTCAACATTGTCAAAAACATGTAGATGAAAGTGCCCAATTTTAATTTTATTATTAGGGAACTTATTAAAGTTTTTTTTTTTTTGTCAAACCTATGTTGAATAATTTTTATATTAATATAACTAGAAGTTCGACCAACTAATTTAAAATTATAAATTTTACAATTTAGATGTATAAATACTATCAAAAGTTTTACAAGGGAGAAAAAAGAATTTTTGTCAACTTAATTTCTTTTGGTAATCATTCAAGTTTTGCAACTAGGACTATGGCATGATTTTTGCAAATATTCCTGTTATCAGAAATGTGGAAAATGTAATATTTGTATTATTGTTATATCAATAATATCATTACCTACATTTTTCATTGATAAGTATGGTCTAAATAATTTTTATTCCAAAAAATTCTAGCTTTATTAAGTCTTATCTCTATGTTCTAACATTTCAATATTATATTTTATATCTACGTTAGCAACTTTATGATCTACTCGTAACTGATAAATGCAGTTCTTTTTGTCATCCAAACAAACCTTATCTTTTTTTCTAAACTCTCCACACTTCATCTTCGTCTAAAATACCAAAAACGCATTGCAAGAATCCAAAGTTATTATTTTAAATATTTATACAAAATCCTCAAACAAAAGTAATCAAAACTATTCATATAAAATTCAAAATATCTATTATAATGACAATAGTCAGATATCCCAGAAGTGAATTTGAGCACAATCAAAACACTACGAACTCAAAACCGCCATCAATTCATTCAACACAACTAATAAAGTCAAGACCCAAAAGAAATATTACTGTTAAACTTATAAAAGTGCAAATAAAACAATAGAATCTAATTACAAAACCGAAGAAAACACATAAAGATAAATTCCAATCCAAAAAAATGTAACGATAATAACCATATACAATAATAGCTTAATACCGAGCAAGATCGTACATATATAACCAATTTCCAATCACTAAAATTATACTAGAGCAATTCATGAATCATAAAAGTCTAAACAACTATATATAATGTTCTAAAATCAAGCAAGATTATATAATCGTGATCATATGTCATTCATTAAATATATGCATTAAAAAACGTAAAAAAAAAAAAAAAAAAAAAAACTTAATTTTTTTAAAGAACTAAGAAAAATACATAAGATCAAAGAAAAAAAATTGTTTAGTACAGCATAGCAAAAAGTATACCTCAGAAAAATAGCACAACGTACATAAAAAATAAAAGGCATTTAAAGCAACACATACACACACATATATATATGAAAGGTCGTTTAATTGATTTATATAATATTAAAAAATATTCAAGAATACACATTAAATATGTAAATAATTTATAAGAAATAAAACCTGCAATTTTAAAAAATTACAACAAGGTTCAAAATATCAAATAGACCTCACCAAAACCAAAAAAGCAGACTCCAAGAACATATAATTAAGAAAATTATGTCAAAAATGGAAACAAAGCAATTCTGAAGGTGATCTCAGGTTTGGGAGTGAATAATTGTGTGTTTATACTAATTACGGATCCAACAATCACACTTCAGTAAATTACTTTATAAGAAAATAATAAAAAAACCAAACACAAGAAAAGTCGTCATACAAAAAGTAATAAAATAAAGAATAACAAAAGAATCAAGTTTGTATTTTCCAAATTAAAACAATCCATTAAAATATACATAGGAATACTTTTACACTTTTCAAAAATTCATTGAACTTAAAAAGAGCTATGAAACTCCTGACAACCTACTTGCTAGTAATCTGAGCAAACTAAATATCCAGAATGTATATTTACATACTAGCCTACCAAACAATCTGATTAAAGGATTTCATAAAAATAATAATAATATTTGACTCTAAAATGAAAAAAAAAAAAAAAAAAACATATACAAAGAAAGCGTAATTGTAAATTAAATACAAACTTAATTTTTTCATATAAGGATCTTACAATTAAACTCAAATTTAAAAACGGAAATTAATGAAATATGAATTTGATCATGAAATTGTAAGCCAACGACCATCAAAAATTTGAAATATATTGTTACGAATGAGATGATGTTTCCCTGCATCTCATATTCCTTTGCTGCTTCACCAAGACAATGCACCGTGTCACAAGTCAGTGAAAACGATGGCAAAAATCCATGAATTGGGCTTCGAATTGCTTCCTCATCCACCGTATTCTCCAGATCTGGCCCCCAGCGACTATTTCCTGTTCTCAGATCTCAAATGAATGCTCGCTGGGAAGAAATTTTCGTCGAATGAAGAGGGGATCGCCGAAACTGAGGCCTATTTTGAAGCAAAGGACAAATCGTACTACAAAAATGGTATCGAAAATTTGGAGGGTCGCTATAATCAGTGTATCACCCTTGAAGGGAATTATGTTAAATAAAAAAAAAAAAAACTAATTTTGCCAAAAAAATGTGTTTTACTATGGTAGGCCGGGGACTTTTCAATTGACCTGTTATTGATCAGAAAATTTACCTAATTTTGACATGTTACTCTGCGTGACAGAGAAAATGCAATACTCAGAACACATGTGCAGAAAGTGATAAACTCGGTAAACAGAGAGGACTATCAATGGAGAAACAGAAGCGAGACTCATCTGAGAACACGACCCTGTGCCATTCCGTCGTCCACTCCGCTCGAACCTGGTACCAATGCAGACGGCGTCTATGCTTTGGGTGTCAATCGCAGTCTCCTTAACGGACGCCATGAGTGTAGGTCACTAGCAACCAATCGTCGGGAAATGGTTCTGGTCGATATAAGAATATCCAGGGTGTCTTGAACATGCTGCAGAATGGAGGTAGAAGTGGCTTTCAGATCCGCTATCGCTTGTCGATTGATGCGACAATCCACTCGTGCTGACGTCACTATGGCTACAGAGGCACCCCTCAAACTTGCCACATTTCCTTGCTTCAACTATTTTCGCCACAGCTAGTGCACTGTGGATGCGTCCAGGTTTGTGTAAGCTGAGATTTTGTCGTATGGATCAACCTTCCCTTCTCATTCCGATCACCATGTTGCTCGTAAAACCGTCTGTTTGCTGGAACAGCCTCCGTTGACGATTGCCTGCATTCTCTGCTATTGTACACGTCACTTAAGACAAGAACAAATTTTCTATGATGATTTCTTTAGTAGAAATAACAGCACGAAAATTTAATATTCTGCAGTCTTCTCTTTATCTTCTTTAACGTGCGCTAATGAACTGCGCATTTCACATCATTTGCATAACTCGGTGACGTGCCTGTACCCTGAAAATTGCATAATTTTCTAAGCACTCCTTCTTGGTGTTGCATTTTCAGTGTGCGTAGGGTATATAACACATCAATCAATAACTCCCGAGACTAACATTGAAAACAACATTTTTTTTGCAAATTTTTTTTTATTCATCAACATAACACCTTTTGTTAATCACCTTTTAGGGTGATACAATCGTTCCAACGCTTTTCCAAATCTTTTTTTTTCCCCCAATTTTTTTTTTCGCAAGAAATCTTTTTTGTTGCGAGTAAATAGCGATAAACAGCTTTCTGAATCATCGACTCGTTGCTGTTTTTGTTCCATCGAAAGCAATCGCGGCACCCACTTGGAAAAAACCTTTTTCACTTCACTTCAAAAAACCTTTTTCAGTAAATACACTTCCATATGATATCTGTGTCATCTCAGCAATCTCACGGAGCTTCACTTTACGATCTTTCATTATAATTTTTGTCACTTCACTCACATTTTCCGGTGTAACGGCTTCCACAGGTCTACCCGAGCGTTCCGCGTCATTTGTGTCGGTACGACCGCGTTTAAACTCGGCAAACCACCGACAAATCGTTGCTTTTGATGGACAAGAGTCCGGGTAACATTTTTCAATCCATTGTTTCGCTTGCACGGTGTTTTTACCCATTAAAAAACAATGTTTTATCAGAACACGAAACTCGGCTTTTTCCATTTTTTAAACAAACTACAAAACGACTTTACTCCAACCTCGATAACTCAGCTGTTTCTGGTCCGATCGACTTAAAATTTTGACACGTTTCAAGCAAAGGTTAGTACTCTAGAAAGACCTGGTTACTGGTTTACTACGAGCGCCATCTCTGGGTTAGTCTCGGGAGTTATTGATTGATGTGTTATATAATCGACACACCAAGAAGGAGTTGCCCGATTGGAATGAAACTGTGTATAAAAAGGCATTGGGACCGAACATGCAAATGATTAAACTTTGGTGTCCAGTGAATGAATAGCGAAAGCTCCAGCACATCGGAACTGCACATTCAGTAGGTGTATATCAGAAGCGATTCTTAATCGGATGGTCCGCAGTGCATTTCGACTGCGGATATCTTACGTCGGCTGTAACAATGCCTCGCTGAAGGATTCGTGCAGATGTCAGAGTTTGAAAGAGGTTGTGCTATCAGAATGAAAGAGGCGGGTTGGATGAATCGAACAATCGTTCGACATCTAAGTCGAAGCGATGCTGTCATTGGACAATGCTGGTCAATAACGGCAGATATCAGCGTCAGAACGGAGGCGACCGACAGAGGATCACAACAGAGCGATTGTCAGTGCAGCTGTCACAGCACCAGATTCGTCGTTATCAATTATCCATAGTGTGGCCTGCACTCTTGTGTCCAACATGACCCTTGATAGACGACTAAGAGAGCGAAAATTACGTTCGCGCCGCTTACCTCTCACACTGTCAAGTACGATTACAATGGTGTTGAGCTCGATGAACTTGGAATTGAGCTTATTGGGGACGTATAATCTTTACTGAAAGTGTCCCGTTTACCACAGTGTCCTGACGACTACACAGACGTGTCAGGAGACGTCCCAGCAGAGTAGTGTTTCTGTCCTTACTATCGCACTTCACACCGGCCCACAAAAGTTCGCTAAGGTCTGGGGTGTCATCTCTTTGATAGCCGGACCCCTTTAATAGTCATTTCTGGCACACTGACAGCCCAGCGGTACGTAGACAACATTCTACGACCGGTTGTGTTAACATTCCTTTTGCGACACCAAGGACATGCTTTTCAATAAAATAATTCCCGGCCGCACACTATATTTTGCTATGAATTATCTGCAAGCTTTCCTTGCACTTCCTTGGTTAGCTAGGTCGCCTGATCTCTCTCCCATAGAGCACATTTGGGACAGTATGGGAAGGCGATTGCGACCATTCGGGAATGTTGACGATTTAGTGCTAAAGCTGGAGACAATTTGGCAAGAAATTTCCCCGGGAACTTTATCAGTTTATGCCACGCCAGGTGACAGCTTGCATCTAGACCAGAAGTGGACCAAAGCCTTATTGCCTTCATCCCTTTGTAACAGCCAAACTCTGAAGTAAATCGGTCTATAGTTCTGAAATTTTAATCGTTTTTTTTTTTTTTTTTTTTTTTTGTTATAGAGTGTATAATTCAAATTTTGAAAATCTAATGGTTTCATTCAATCGATGATCAAGAAAATTACTTTTACGAGAAAGTGACATTTCTTTTTCAACCCCCCCCCCCCTTTTTTTTTATTCGGTTCTGTACGATCTTAAAAAATATAAGTCAGTTTAGTATATTAGAGATCAGTAATGATTTTCTTTCAAAAAATATTCAGCACAAACTTTTTTTTCTTCAATTATTTAAAGTAGTTGGTTTCGATCATAAAGTAATAGTTTCTTTTTATAAGATTTCATATTTATTAATATTAAGGATTTTCTTTTAGGGCACTTTCTTTTAAGCTTTCCTCAGTCGTTTTATAATATATTTCCAATCAGTCTAGTTCTTTTTTTAAAAAATAGTTTATATTCTAGTCATTACTTATTATTTTTTTTATCTATTTCAATAAAATCTTAACTCTAAAAAAATTTCATGCTTCAGTGCAATTAAAATTGTTATGTGGGGTACACAGTCTGCTGTGTTATAAAATTAAAGGCATACTTGCTTTTCACAGCGAAAATATCAGTATTATACTCGCACGATGTGTTGTACTGTTTGAAACTTAAAAAATCAATAACTTATCTGTAACACATAAAATGTTTTTTTTCTTCTCCTAAACATTTTAACATAAAACTAAATATAAATGTTCCCATATTTAATTGCTTTGTTAGCATTTCAAATATATACTATTATAGGTGATTGTGTATAGGTTTGCGTGACAAACAGCTTCTTAACTGTCAGCATTAGAAATTTCAGATGAGAATGGC
Organism: Nephila pilipes; assembly: GCA_019974015.1. Lineage (NCBI taxonomy): Eukaryota > Metazoa > Arthropoda > Arachnida > Araneae > Nephilidae > Nephila > Nephila pilipes. Next base: position 83,371 of record BMAW01059840.1, on the reverse strand, counting down.
AATTTAAACAGTCATAGAACTAGCCATGAAATATCCTTGCCGAATTGAACCTGATTTTAAACGAGAGATTCGGATCTCAATTGGATTTTGATGCACAAAAAGCCCGATATGGAAATAAAATTAAGAAACGAAAACGAAAAACAAACCACCAAACAAAAAAAAATCGAGAAATTATAAGAAAAACACAAAGTGTTGGGTTAAAAATCGGAAACGCCAATTACAAGTAGAAACAAGGCGTAAAAGTCAGAAAAACATCTTTAAGAAGTTATAGATCATGTTATATGGTCAAGATCGCGTTGTTTCCATCATGTAGTACGTTTGAGTCCAGATGCAACTGAAGATCCGCCAAGGAGCAGAGCTAATGTACGTTAAATCTGTCGAGGCTCCAATTCCTCACGTTGGCATTATATGGAAGTTTGGAAAGAGAGGTGCCAACTCAGGTGTCATACAAGTGATTTGACCAAGGTTCAAAATCACGAGGTCCGTCGCCTGTAGCCGCCATTGGCTACACAACTCTTAATGTCTGACGGTAAATTTAATTCAGAACCCCACTCATGTAATGTTTCTTTATTTTAATACTATTTTATGTTTTGTTACGATTCAAATAAATATTTAGAACAGGATTTCTTTTCTTTATGTTTCATGAGTAATTTCAGATATAAAATACTATTGAGTCTTATACAGAAGTTAGTAAACAATCAATTCTGAAATTCAAAAAGTTTTGGATGATCAAAATCGTTCAGATTAGCCAATTCCTCACTCTCCCTATACTTTTGAGAAACCAGAAGGTTTTAATAACTAGAATCCAGATCAAAAGGAAGGTTCAAATTCGCAAAACAACCAATCATCGCACAACAGAAATACAGCGAAAACACCCAGAACTGATTACCATCCATCATGGAACCAACAAAGGACAGATCTAATAAAAAGTAGTCATCAAAGGAATTCCTCCAAATCCGTCTGAAAGAATCCCCAACATCCTTCACAGCTGGAAGACAGGGAACCAGCCCAAGGAACTCCAACTTCATGCTTTCTATGATCGAAAGCCTTATTTTGCCAAAAAATAAAGGTTTTTTTTCAGGGATTTGTTGGGTACACAATCACACTATTTTATACATTTTTTTTTTTCCCTTTCAAAATTGTCATTTTATTATTCAGAATCCCTAGACAATCTGAAACCGAATGCTAGTTGAACACATGGCGCATTCATTAAATCGCTGGTACTCAAATATATCATTTATCCTCAAACATGGATTTTGCACGACAGCGTACGGTGAGCGTGGAAAATATCATGTTTATTGAAATTCAAGTTGATTCGATCACTGTGGTTAAGAATTTCTGATATACGTTCAGCGCAATAGTTTGTTCGGTTTTATTAAGTCGTACTAGAAGCAACACGAGCTATTGGCGACGGACGTTTCTTTGAACCTCGGTCAAGTGACGAGGATGACACCTGAGCTGTCACGCCCCTTTTCTCCTAACTACCATGCCAACGTGAGGACTTTGGGACTCGACAGATGAAACGTGCATTAGCCCTGGCTACACGACGGTGGCATCAAGGCTCGAACCTACCACTCAACAAAAACCGCCGGTCACGAGTCCACTGCCTTATCCACTAAGCTACCGCAATAATTGTCTGGTGACTGAGGAGGAAAATTCAAAAATATTTTATTTGATTGATTGATGAAGGATGCAGAGCAACGAAGGCGACTGAGTGAGTGAATGTAAAATTTATTGGCGCAAGAGCCAGATATGGCTATGCTGCGCCAAACAAGATTAAACTTTGGTCTAGACGTGAAGTTGAAAAAAAGATAAAAGTGATTGACAAGAAGGAAGGTCGAAAATTGAGAAGGATCGCTAGGGTATCCCGGGAGTGCGTCACCCGTGTTTACCAAAGACAGTAAACCCCATGGGAAAGGAAAAGATCACTAAGGTGCCTCGGGGTCATGATGGAGCAACGAAGGCCATTAACACTACAAATTTAATAATGTTATTATAAAAATTACAGCCGCGTATTTTGAGCTGTGTGCTTGAGATCATTCCCAAGTATACAAACGTAATGATCATGAAGACCCCTTTTTGTAGCAATAGTTTAGTTTAGTTTAGTTTTCATTAACGTCGCACTAGAAGCAACACAAAGGCTATTGGCGAAGGAACTTGTAATTTTAAAATTACAACTTGTAATTCAAGCTTAATTAATTACAACTTGTTAAAATTTTAACTTGTAATTCAAGTGACGAGGAAGACACCTTAGCCGGCACTCCTCTCCAAACTTCCACTCCAATGGGAGGATTTTGGGCCCAGACAGATTAACGTGCATCAGCCTTGGCTACACGGCGGGTCTTTAGCGGCCAAGGATCCAACTCGCGACTGAACGAAAACCGCCGGCCACGAATCCGAAACCATGACCACTAGGTTACCGCGGCCACTTCAAAATATCAATATAAAGATGATGATTCATGATTACATCAATTTAGACAAAATTAACATTGTTCCCGAGGCACTCATACAACCCCAAACAAGCACACTCCCACATTTACTTGGATGCATTTCTGTCCTTCATTTTCTCCACACCACAATCATCTAACGTTCGATCCAAAAATATTAAACTTATATTATTAGAAAAAATGAATGTTTTTTCAGAGTGTACCGTAATTCCTAAAAAATTAAATGGGTGACATGAAAGTCACATTACAGAGAAACAATATAGTACTTAAAAGTAGATGAATTCATAGTAGCCCCCCCCCAAAAAAAAAAAAAATTAATTGTAAGCATATATTATGGAACAAAGCAGGAAAGGGCTTTATCGACATAATGGCGTTAGTAAAAAACTTTGTCTGGCCGTGAGGAACAACAACAAACCATAGACCTTTAGTAAGGGGATATAACCCACCCCCCTAACTGCAATGGTTGCGTGACACGGTCTGTTCATACTCAACACCAAATAATCCGGCTATTCTTGAGGTTAAGAGTTTCCAATCTTCAAGGAGCATCTCTGTATGGTATTCACCGGGGGATACAATCTTGCTGCAAGGCGTCTTCCCAAAGCCTCCCACACATGGTTCATGGGATTTAAATCAGGAAAACATGATGGCCAATCTATTCTGCAGATATCCTGAGTAGATAAGTATTGTCGTCTACAAAAATAAAGTCTAGACCAATGGCACCTCGGAACAAACGCATTTGTGGGAGGTGAGTGAATGTAAAGTTTAATGGCACAAGAGCCAGATATGGCTATGCTGCGCCAAACAAGATTTAACTGTGGTCTAGACGTTTTGAAATTGAAAAAAAAAAGGACAAATTTGGTTGACAAAGAAGGAGGGTCGAAAATAGAAAAGGATCGCTTGAGAAGGACGGGTGGCGAACCCCCCAAGGACAATAAACCCCCATGGGAAAGAAAAAGATCACTAGGGTACCTCGGGGTCATGATGCCCGTACTTACCTAAAGAAGGTAAGTTCCGGAGGTCCGCTGATATAATCCCCAGGTGCAGGGTGCCCGGCAATATTCATTTTAGTCGCCTCTTACAACATGCATGAGCTACAGTGAGACTATTCTCTCATTCCTGGTCACCACACGGGTCGGGTCGCATTTATGGGAGGATAATTTCACAGCAGTAACGATTTCCGGTAAGTGAGCCGCTGCCGGAAATGTGGAGCACCGTTTGTCCATTCACATAACGCTTAACCACAGAAGCACTCTAGGACCATTCCAACGGTGTCTTTCCCCTATGTTAGTGGGATGAAACTTGTCCCTCCCTCCGTCCATATCAACTGGCCCTGAGAATCAGTAGCTCAGACTAAAATAACGCCATCAGTAAAAAGAACGTGACTCTATTGCCGCTGTCCAGTTTTTGTGTTTTTGACACTATTGCAAACGGAGCCGCCGATGGGATGTTGTTAGTGGTATGCAACGTTCAGGACAGTGGGCGAATAGGCCACCTTTATACAGATGTCTGGCCATAGTAAAACGGAGTACCTTTCGTCAAATTGCCGTACGCAGCTGTTCAGCAATGATGCCAAATGTCTGGTTACGAATTCTTTCTTTTCTTCCCTGGACAACGATACACCGATCATCACCTGCTGTTGTTTTCCTCGGTTGGCAATCTCTTTTACAACTGTACCTGTCATTTGGAAGGCTTTCCAAGCTCTCGAAACTACACTTTTGTCAATTCCAAACTCTTTGTACAACACTTGTCAAATTATGCCCGTCTTCAAGCTTGCCGAACACTTTACCACATGTAAAGCACCCTAATGGTTTCTTTTAGCCATTATTGAACGTACGATTTCACTTTCACTTGCATGATTCATGGAAATGCCTCCTCCTTTTTTTTAAGTTGCCTTGGCACTGAGCTCGAGCATTCCACGCGTTTACGTGCCGTGACGTCCCCTCTGATGTCATAGTACTGATAATTTCATATGCAATACCTTTCTACTGAGCTACCTTTTCACTGTATTGGTAAAAAAAAGCAATTTTCAACAATTTCATGGTTGAATGCTGAAAAAAAAGCATTTATTGCTTAAGTTTTGCTCACTAGTGTGTTGATATGCCCCTCCCTAATCACCACAATCAATAGTAGAGGGAATTTAATTTTTTTTTTTAAATACGTTCCTTGTTTGAGATACTGATGCAGGATTAGTTTCACTAATGATTTTCGCTCTTTCATGTTTTTTAGTAAATTTTAGATCAAGAATGTACCTGAAAACCTTTCTTAACATTAAGTGGTCCAATAATGTACGCAATTTCTTATTTTGGCACTACACTCTTATCAAATTTCTTTTACAGTTCTCTAACTTCTATTGATCTATATTTTTATATGCTTAATCTGGTACAATCCGTGATAAATCGAATTCATCACTCACACACACATACATATATATCACATTATATATATATATATGCATTTGTGCACCAGAAAAGTGTCACAATAAAACGAAATTTTAAATATATATAACATTGATGTATGCAAGTGATTACAAAATCAAAGCAAAATGATCATTTATTGTAGAAAAATTACGAATGAATGGAGGTTTTAGTACACAGTTGAACCATTTCTAGGATGAATGGATGATTCGATATGGTCGGGCATTGAAGTATACAAGTCCCGCAGGATGTCCTACGGCATCTCGTTCCCCAGTTGATGTAAACACGCCTTTAATTCGATTAAACTCGTAGGCTGTCCAACTTATTTCCTATATGATCCCAGATATGCTCGATCAGTGACAAATCTGGGGATCGTGCAGGTCAGCAATACCACTCTTATTTCCTGGAGTGCAATTTTTTATGGTAATGAGTATATATATATATATATATATTTGTAGCAACACCTATTAATGCATTTTCAGCCACCCATCAATTTCAAACGAGTAAAAGTCATACAGGTAGCATTATATTCAGATTGTTTTATTAATGTCACACTTGGAAACAACATGAGTGTTATTAGCAGAGGATTTTGTACCTCAGTCAAGTGACATGGACAATGCCTGAGTTGGTATCCCACTCTCTAACTGCACTACATTACAGTTTTCTATTAATTTATCTTCATAACAAGTGTACTGTTCCATGCAATTTGTATCACAGTATTTATTTTGCTCATAGAGACATTTAATGTAACAACTGTGGTATATTAAAAGAGTTCTTAAGTATCAAGTAAATTTTATCTTTTAAGTCACAGTAAAAATAAAATTCTCAATTATCTTGGAAATACTGATGTTCAGCAGCCTATTATCATTTAATTTCACCACAACCTGATTCAAGTAAAGACATATTGAATGTAAGAGCAGAAAATGGATGTGTAATCATCAACACATAATAACATTTTACGATAAATCTATATTTTTTTCTTGAACATTCAATTTCCAGACACAGAATAACTAAGCAAATATATTTACTTCTCATGTTCTCTGAAAGCAGAATATTTAATATTAGGCCTATCAAACAAAGCAATAAATGAGTAATGGCGTAGTGGGTTATTGACTGCTAAAATATTTATTGCTACTGGTAAGGAAAATAGTGTCAATTCAAACATGACTAGGAATATTATTAGGTATGTTGTGGTTCATTATCAACACAATTATGTGAAATGAGAAATTTAAAAAATTCAGCTAATATATTTTTAGTAATTGTTTTATATAATAAATTAATATTTGAATGAACTTGTTGGTTGGTCACAAGCATATAGGTTGTGGGCTACAAGTTTGAAATACATGAGCCACACTATAGTTTCTTGCATTGTTTTTCTCTCCTTTCTTGCATAAAAAGCTTAAAACACAATAGTTTTTTTCACTTCATCATACGAAAGATGCATCATTTTAAAAGTTAACGAAACATAAATAAAAATTATTCTGTCGTCATATTAAAAAATTTTAGTCATTAAGCTGTATTATTCTATTTCATGCAGCAATGCTTTGCAATATTTAGAAATTCAACAATCACACTTAGAAAATATAAAGCTTAAGTTACATGTTATTTGATTAACTGCCCACTCCTTTAAAATTGAATATTAAAATTTTTAAAAAAATGATCCATAAAAATAGAGAAAAAATATAAAACACTGAAATTTCAAATTATTTTACTATATATATATACCTCAAAGCAACATAGTTTTTAGACATCAATATTAAAATGTGTGACTTTCAGAATATAGTAAATAGAAGAATACTAAAAGAGATAGCATTCTTGAAGGAGGGGGGTTACTTTTAGTTTTTTTACTAATGTCGCACTAGAAGCAATGCAAGGGCTATTGGCGACGGACCTCATAATTTTGAACCACAGTCAAGTGACGAGGATGATACCTGAGTTGGCACCATCCTCTCCTAACATCCACACCAATGGGAGGACTTTGGGCCCCAACAGATTTAATGTGCATCAGCCTCGGCTACAAGGCAGGTATTTGGTGGCCAAGGATCAAACCCACGACTGAATGAAAACCGCCGGCCACGAATCCAAAACCATGACCACTAGGCTATCGCAAACACACTGGGGGGGGGGGGGATAAGCACCATTTGGAGATTTTCATTCATAAACATAAAGCCTTTGAAAATAAAGAATCATTACCTCTTGGGCATAATAATAATGAGAACTTTCTTTTCACTTCAGAAAAAGAATCTGCATTCTTTGGTTTTCCTCTTGATATCTTTTTAGACTACAGATACACAAGAACTATTGAAAGATGACAGATCTTGTAATTTTGAGTCAATCAAGGAACAAAGAAAACACAACTGAAGTGTTCACTAGTTCTGAATCTTATACTAGTTCCATTAATGTACAGCAGTCCACATTGATCTGCGTTTGGAAAAAAAAAAGCAAGGAAAAAATTCTTCTGAAACTCTTTCTAAGCAAATTTTAAGTTATGTGGCAACTTAAAGTCTAAGTTATGAAAAAAATTTGTAGCTCAAGAAAATTCAGAAAACTGTAGAATTTATTATTTGGTTTAAGTTAAGAAAATTTTATATTTTCCCAAGTACATCATTTGACAGTGCATGGCATAATTTTTGTTTGAACAGTTTTTAATAAAAACTTCAGCAAACAACTGAAATAAACATGTTTTCTTGAACATATAATATATATTATATATGCATGTACATTTTCCTTAGAATGTCAAAACTCAAATGATTGTAAAGAATTAAATTTTTCCTAATTATTTTGCTTTCATTTTAGATTTGAAACTTTTCTTTGCTATAGCAGTTCTTCCAACATAAATTCTATTTATAAATAATTTATAGGAATGAATGTAGAGTGTAAAAATGAAGTTTAGGTGTATTGTTCTCAAATCTACATTTAACAAATTTCATCTTGTATGTTACAAAAAAAAAAATTTACACTAGAAATTAAATTTTACATAAAATTTTCATTTTATTTCAGGTGAAAAAAAAAAACATTGATTATTTGAAGCACACTTCAAACTCTTTGACAACAAATGTAAATTTCAAATGAATCATAAAAAGGAATACACAAAGCTTCTTTTATAAAAAACTTACATTGGCAATTTCGATAGCTAAAAAGGAAAAGAATAAAATTAAAATTATTGATTTTCAATTAAAATACATAAATAAGAACATCTTTTCACATCAACTCTCCACTGACTATTCAGAAAATCACTTGTAAGAAGAAAAAAAATACAGTAGGGATAAATGAAACAAAGGCATACCCGAAATATTTCAAGTGTATACGAGCAGTAACAAAGGAGGAGGGGGACAAAAATTCAATTATTATTTTCAGTAAAAATTAGTTATAACTTTCATTTTTTCTTTTCTTTTCCCTAAAAATATTGATCATACATTATAGTTCAATATATAAAGAAAGAAGCACATAAATTGCTTAATTATTTTTTTCAATTTAATTTATCGAATACAATTCATTTCTTTTAAAATTTCATTTCAGGAGTACAGTACCACACCTATAAGTTGATCACATAACACATTACAATACAGAATGCAATATATGATATTGTGATCAAATAAAATAACTCGTATATTTATGTGGCTTCAAAAAATATCATAATATAGAAAAACGAAGCACAAAACATCATTTAAAACCAGCAATTTTCCTCTAGATCAACCATTCCTTCTTCAAAATTGAGGGAAGGCGTGATTATGGATTTATAGGCAAGAGCTAAATCTGACTATGCTGCACCAAACATTTATTGAAAACACCATTAGTTTTTTAAAAATAAAATAAGAAAAATAAAAGACAAAAATTAAGAAAAATAACTAAAGACATAACAAAAGGGTTAAAATTTTAAGTGTGATTTAAAAGTCTGTATAAAAAAGAAACAAGTTACAGATTGGTTCCCCCCACCCCAAGTCCTACATGTTTAAAATAGATGAGTTAAAAATATTCGTGATGATAATGATATACTGGACACACTGAGGGGAGACAATGACTTAATCTCTCTCAATTACTATTTTTCTTTCTCATCAAGAAATGCACCTTTTTACAGACTCAAAAATGGAGTGTGTGTTATGGTGCAAAGGTAACATTAAAATACGAATCTTTATACTGTATCAAAACGTTGTTACAGAGGAGATATATTAAATATGTATACTTAGAAACATTTTTCTTAGAATAGTTTTATTGAATTTTATCCTTAGAATTCTCTTATTGTTTTAATCTTATTGTTTGGAGTACATTATGGAGCAAAAAAATATGGTTATTCTAATTCTTACTGCAAAAGTAAATGGAAAAAGTTCTCTGACTATACTATACCTGATGATTTTATGAAAGCAAATGATATTAATCATAGTTTTAGATGTGTGTAGCATTAAATTTTTTTAATAAATGCAAGGGTATTTTTAAGCTACAAAATTTTCATTTTTAAATGTTTTGAAATATTGTAGGACAAATATGATTCAAGAAATTGTGTTAAAAAGAAATTTTTGATTATTACAGGATAAATTACAGGATTTTAGATCGAATCTCATACACAGTACCAATAACAATAAATGATATAGAGGATCTATAAAAAATGAGAGAGTAGTTCTGGATAAAAAAAAGAGAGTTTGCCTTATATAACAGTCAATATTCTAAATAATGATCACTAAGTATTTTAAATGTGATGAAATTCTTAAGAGTACATTTTTTATTAAAAACACATACTTCTCTTTTTCTCTGAATATATTCCTTTACTACAAATATTTTTGGCACACTATCTGACAAAAAATAATATAAAAGCTAAAGTGGTGATTAAAAGAACTGTCAGAGTAGTGTAACATATAGGAAGGAATGTTTAAATCCATACATTTGAAAACAAAAAATTACAAGAAAATAAGTTTAATTATAAAAGAAACAAATTCTCTATACAGAACTTCCTGTTACAAAAATTTTAACACAGCCCTGATACAGATATAGAATCACAGCAATATAAGTGTAAAATCAAAAGGCACAATGATGAATAATACAGAAAAGTCAATACACTAAAAATAAAACATTTCCTTTCCTTTTTTTTTTTTTGTTAAATGTTTGTTCGATATCAATAAACATCTTACAGGCATTTACTTTTGTTTATTAGAACATTCAATAAAATTGACAAAGAATATTGTAAGAAATTGATTGATTGAAAATGATTTTTGATATACTTATTTAGTCTTGATTAATGGAGACTGAGCTATAGTTACAAGATAAGATCAGTTCCTTAAGATACAGCAAAACTTCAAACTTTTATGTGGCATCTAATAATATACATCTTATTGGAGATATACTTAAATAAGATAAAAAGGATTATGACATGTTAATGATTTAAAATTACTTAATTTTAATTTTTATACCACGTATCACAAAATAATGATAGATTAAATGAATCCAATAATTTTGAAATAAAAAAAAAATCACTAAAAAAAATGTTAAGTTTTAAAGCTTTTAATTCATCATTGATGATATGACCAATACATCATTCAGAGGAAGGGGAACACATTTAGCAAATCTCAAAAGAAAAATTATTCAATAATTAGTATTTGAAATAAATAGAAATAAAAAGACATTTCATAATTTGTTGCCACAAACTTTGAAAATGAAAGAAATATTTAAAAGATATCAAACTAATAGAATATTAACACTTACAATTGTTATCTTTCGTGCTTAAAACCCGCCTTTAGGGGTGAATTTTGTAAAGAGGTGAGTACGAGATGTCATACGATCTCCTCGGAGCAGAAGTAGGTCAGACTTATCTCCGAGAAGGAGCAGACGTAAGCAAGTTGATACTTGAGAAAGTTCTGAATCAAAGGGTGATTGAGCACTAACTATAAACTGAACATCATCAAGGTAAAAAAGAAATGAGCTCTTATTAAATGTATTGCAGAGTGATGGAGTACTAAACGTAAACTGTACCAATCACAATGTACTGATCACCAAGGTAACGCAACAGAAACTGTGTTGAATGAATAAATTAAGTTAGTATTATTAAAAAAGTGTGGCTGATCGCACAAGAATTTTAAGGGAAAGTAAATAGCTCAGTAAGTTACCATAAGTAATGGAAGTAATTATCTAAGTAAGCTACTGTAAAGAAGGAACAAAGTTATATGATTTATGAGTTCTAAAGTAATAATACTAAGTTATATTGTGTATAGTGAAAAAGAAAAGTAGTTTAGTGAAAGGGTGAAAAAGAAGAAGAACATTAAGTAAAGTTTAAAGTTAAGCAAAAGTTAAAGTAGTTTAGTTTGTGGTTATGCGTGAACAGAAAAATTCTCAATACAATTATTAGAAAAAGATTTGCATATTAAGCGATTAATTAATGAATAAAAGTTAAATTAATACATGATTAATTTACTTAATGCATACCTTTACTTTCAATACTTTATTTGTTCATAAACAATGCTGATAGGATCACTGTAACTTCCCCTTAGATGATAAATATCTATGGCTCAGATAGCAAAATGTTTACTGCCTTCAAGAAATTGAGTCAGAATACATTCCATTAGCATCTTCATAGCCACCACAGAGCCAATTTTCTTCCAAAGCAGAGTTGATAGTCAAATTCTTTTTCTCTTCATAACCAAATATTTCAAAAGAACTCAACTCGGGAGGAATGTTTGGATGCATATCCCATTGTAAAACTATACCTGTATAAAGAAGATTTAAATGTATAAACTTAGTTTAAAAAAATTCATTTATATAACATGAATTTGTAAATTAAGTCCTTATAATACAGATGATACAATTTCTAGTTTTTTACGCAGTTAAAGATAGTATTATTGTCATTGTCTGAATTGTGAATTAAGTGAACAAGTGATGGTGAAGTTTTCAAGGGTGCAAGAGCCAGATATGGCTATACAGTACTAGACAATGTGTAACTGGGATCTAGACATTTGAAAAAATGAAAAAAATAAAAATTTGTTGAAAAGAGGGTTGAAAATAGAGAAGAACTGCTAGTGTAAAAAAAATGTCACAAAAAAAAAACATTGATTCAAAAGTTAAAACTTGCCCCATGCTTAGGAAGTCCCATCAGGTGGTGCCCATTTCTATTTCTGTAGCCTTTGGCATGGGACACTGATTATTATATTGTGTCCGAGATTAACACAAATGAGGTAGGGAGTGAATGAATGTGTAGGTTACAGGCACAAGAGCCAAATGTGGCCATGTTGCACCAAACAATATTTAACTGCGATCTAGAGGTGACAAAATTGAAAAAACAAAGACAAATTTTGGTTGGGATTTAGTTTAGTTTAGTTTTTTTAACGTCACACTAGAAGCAACACGAGGGCTATTGGCGACGGACCTCGTAATTTTGAACCACGGTCAAGTGACGAGGACGACACCTGAGCTGGCACCCCCCTCTCCTAACATCCACACCACGCCAACGGGAGGACTTTGGACCCCAAACAGATTTAACGTGCATCAGCCCCGGCTACACGGCGGGTCTTTGGCGGCCAAGGATCGAACCCGCGACTGAACGAAAACCGCCGGTCGCTAGTCCACGACCTTGACCTCTAGGCTACCGCGGCCCCAATTTTGGTTGGGAAGGAGGGTCGAAAATAGAGAAGGATCACTAGGGTAAACCAGGGGGTGCATCACCTGTGAGTGATTAGCACGATGCTGGACTCCAAGTTTACTTCCTAGCGAACTTGGTAATGAATAATTGACCCAAAAGGATGAAAAAACAGTAAACTTTATGGGGGGGGGGAAGATTACTATAGTTTGTAACCTCTGAATAGGTTTGTCAAGGTCACTCATTTTCGTTTCTTCTTCCATCGGTTCCATGGTAGCATCACCATTGCATTTGTTTTCAACACTTAGTTGAGGTCTGAATTCCTTTGTGTTTGGAGATGCTTTATTTAGTTTCAGTAGTTCACTATTCAGTTCTTTTTATTATTCTTTTTGCTTACTTGGGTCTTTTTCATGATAATTTTTAGTTTCACAACTATTTTTCATTTCTTGTTATGGTTAATCCTGATGTTAGAAAATAGTCTAAACTGTTAATCTTCCAAGTGTACAGCTATTTGAAAGGGCTTGATTTATCTAAGCCAGATGCTACAGTAAAAGAATTGTTTTTGCAAAGCAAGAAGCTACTGCAGATGCATGTGGTGTTTCATACAGTACAGCTCAAAGAATATGTGTTGAGTTTAGTTTAGTTTTTATTAACATCACACAAGAAGCAACACGAGGGCTATTGGCGGCAGACCTTGTAATTTTGAAATTCGGTCCAGTCACAAGGATGACACCTAAGCTGGCTCCTAACTTCCACACCAAGAATGATCAAACCCATGACTGAACGAAAACCGCCAGCTACGAATCCAAAACCATGATCACTAGGCTACTGTGGCCACAAAATATGTGTTGAAGCTGGCAAAACTGTGATTTGTTACCTTGAGATCAGCGCTCCAATTTTCAAGTCACCGAAGAAAAAAAGGTCAACATAAAAGACCTGTTATAGATTTGGATGATTTCAACAAAAGTGTTGTTTAGTGAACTGTGAGGGGAGTATCCTACTTGCAGTGACTTAAGAAAAGAGGCTTTTCTGAATGTGCAGTCACTATGGATAATTTTGAAACAACTCGGCTTTAAATACAAAAAATGCAATGATAAGTGTAAATTTTTAATGAATAGAAGTAACTTTGTGGCTTCCTGCATTATTTTTAAAAAAAAGCATATTGTCAGAAGAGAGTCTTTCCCTGATCAATAATATACATTGATGAAACTTGGGTAAATAAGTGGCATTTACGAAAACACATATAGCAAAATTCTACAAGTCAAGGAGATTTGAAAGTTCCTGTGGGTAAAGTTTCTAGACTGATTGTTTGTCATGTCGATTAAGTAATCATGGTTTTATTAAATCTGCCTAACTCCTGTTTCAGTCAAAAGGTACACTTGATTACCACAAAGAAATGAAGAGTAAAGTTTTCAAATAATGGTTTCTCGATTTATTATGTGAAAGTTATGGATAACGCAAGTTATCATTCTTTATATGAAGAAAAAATTTCAAAAAGAAAAACTAAAAAAGCTAACATTATAGAATGGCAGCAAAGAAATATTTTCCACATTCCCAACATCACCATACCAGAACTATTATGCATTGTTAATAAACATAAAGAAAAATATAAGGTATATGAGCTGGATAAAATAGCTTATGAAATGGGAAGTGAAATAATGACTTCTTCCCTACCATTACTTATACAATCGTATCAAAATGATGTGGGCACAAATAAAATGCAAGTTGCTACTAAAAATACAACATTTAAAATTAAAGATATAAGATAATTACTTGAGGAAGCTCAGTGTCACATATCTGAGCACAAGAAAAATGTGTCGAACATACTGAAAAATTGTAAGAGGACTTTAAAAGAATGTATATGAGATGAGACTATTCAAAAATCTGTTATTAAATTACAAGGTGTAGTGGTAGCAGTTTTAGTGGAAGTGAAGATGATCTATGGTAAAACTTTTTTACACAATTTTAATTATTCATATTTATTTAATAAAACAAAATTTTACTTGTGTATCTTCAAAAAAAAATTTGAAAATAGAACCTTAAAATATGTTTCTTTTTTTTCATATTGATAATTTCTTTTAAAATGAAATCATATAACTAATTAAAACATATCCATATAAAATATTAATTTAATACCTGTGGCATATACAAATTTATTTAATTTTAAAAGTTCCAATGAGTTGTTTAGTTCCGTTATATAAAGATGCAAGAAAACTAAACGTTTTTAATAACATGTTAACAATATTTATAAAATGTTATATAGACTTTAAACAAATATTTTAAAAATGGAAATTTTTTTTAAAAAAAAACAACGATGATAAAGAAACACAAAATTTCATTTTCATTAGAAGCCTGGTTACGAAAATAAAATGAAGCGGGGAAAAAAGTGATGTCCATACTCAACTGTTGTTACCATAGTTACAGACAGCAGTGTGTGGTGGTGGGGGGAAATCTGTGACTTCGAAGCACCTATTCTAAAATAACAGAGTATAGGCTACCTCAGGTGAGTGATGCCCTTACTTAAGTGAAGAAGATAAGTACAGGCATTCACAAAGGGGATTGAGTATAGAAAATATTGGATATCCTAAATTGATTATTTGCTTGATCAATTTTATACTATATATATATAATCATAATAAAATAAAAATAAAGTTTTTTAAACAGTAGAATATTTCCTATGAGAAGGTATTGTAATACTCATACATCAGAAATTAAAATTGTTTATATATCCATGAAAATCATATAAAAATATTAATATGAGACATGGAAGAAATAAACAAAGAAAATATTCATTAGCTTGTAACAGTTTATGAAAGGGAGGAGATACTAATTACATGGTGAAGTAACATTTCAATTGAAATTTCAGTAATATTTTTTCTTCAAAAAATCAGTTATGCATCTGAGTATGTGTGTTTTGACATTAATATTTTATACATGCCAATACATATACTAAAAGAAACAATATAAGCATTTTGAAAAAAATTCGCTTTTCCTTTTCAAAAACTTTCACATTTTTCAAGCGACTTAATATTTTACATTAAAATCAATTTAGCTTTAACCTGCCTAATTAAAATGATGTTTTAAAGTACAACTTTTCTACGCATTAAAAACCACGAAAATGCCTCAAACTGCAGCCACTTCAAGAGGTATTTAATATATTCCCTTTCATGTATACACGAGAAATGCTTTAATTTTAATAAAGAACTACCATATCAGGAACAGGCAAATGACAAGACATAAGCATGAGAAAACAGAGAGTATAAAAAAAATTTATTTTCAATTTAAATAGATATTTTGATTTAATGTTATTGAAAATTTTAAATACATTTAGAACATACGCAATTTTTAATTAAATTAAAGGGAAAAACTAAGTAAATCATGATCACAATCCTTAAAGGGATATAACATTGGGATTGTAATGAATAAGTTATTCCTTAATTGCATGATGTTGATCTATACTTTTGTTTTAATACATGTTTGTAGGCACAAAAGGCTAAATTTCTTAAAAATTGTTCAATATAGATTAGTTTTGACAACTGATAAGTAAAACAGTTAGGTGATGGTGAAGTTTTAACACAAAAGTCAGATGCTGTGCCAAAAAAAATGCAACTGCAATCTAGACATTTAATTGAGTGATATATTTGTAATGGCGCAAAAGCCAGATGTGGTCATGCAGGGCCAAACAAAGTAAGTGAACTAGCCGAAAGCTAGCAAAGTGTAAAACTGTGATTTAGACCTGTGAAAATAGAAAAAAAAAGGTAAAATTTTGGTTGGGAAGGAGGATCGAAGATAGAGAAAGATCACTAGGGTATACTGGGGGTGCATTACCCATGTTTACAGCTGATAAATATAAAGGAGTCATAATAAATATAAACAATCATAAAATAAAATGAATATAACTATTTATTTGTAAAAAATAATATAAAACAATCAAAATTTTAAAAAGTGATAAGAACTTTAGAGGGAGATAAACTTTTTAAAACTCTTGTGGATTTTTGGCATTAATTTGGAATGTGAAGTTAGCAAATTTTAATTAAACTTTCATTCTTTAAATAAAGCAGTAAACTAAATTTTGTGATTCTATTCCTTCATCACTGCAAACACTGTCAACTGTGATTCTAACCCCTGCATTTAAGATGTGATTATTTCAATATCAAGAAGATATTACCCTGTTTCAACTAATTAGTTCTTTTTATTTTCCTCTAAAAGTAAATGAGTTTTATTGAGTATCTCATGAAATATAACTATTTTTATACATGTAAAAATAATCCTAAACATTAGAGTTAAAAGTCGAGAAGAGAAGAGGAAACAAAAAGACATAAAATGCAAAATTCAAATCGACATAAAAAAGAAAGCTTCAAATACTTTGACATTCAAAGATTCTGTTACATTTTGAGATTTTAATGATGTCCTTCTACACCTCCACGAAAAGTTGTCAACTCATTAGTGATTTTGTAAATTAGCAACAACTGTTTTAAAATTTATATTGGCTCACAGGTTTTGATTGATTCAAAAATAATAAAGAGGAGCTTTTTAACATGAATATAATTTCTAAAAAAAAATTACCTTATATTATTTTATGACACAAACTTTGATTCTTAGTATTAAAAAATTTCTTACTTCTAAAAAAATCTATATACCCTATAATGAGACTTTTACAGTTAAAGCATCCTACTTAGATCGAACCAGTAATTTAACACTTTGTATATTGTTTTGAACATTTTATTTTCACAAAATTAAGTTGTGCAAGGAGTGCATCTTCATAGAATGTAAATTTTCTTAACTCTACTGAATACATAAAACACCATATTTCCAAGATACATGCACGCATGCAAGCACAACAGTCCCATCACAAACCATGAAAGAAAACAAAAACTCGGAGGAAATGATTACTAGCATTTTTTGTAAAATAAAAAGTGTGTAAATCCAAGCATACTCAAACACATGTAACATATGGATATACAAGGAAAAGCTTCACATGTTAATTCAAAATTCCATCAATGTTGAAGGTAGGGATAAGGTAATCAAAAATTCAACGTTAAAATTTGACATGAAATCACCAAATGCACTAATACTACATCATATTATGAAAATATAATATTCTTCATTGCAATAAATTACTGTTAAGTATATCTAACTTTATTAGCTAATACATATAAGGTATTTTAGCACTCATTTTAACAAAAATATGAAGTAGGACAAATTTTATGCAATTGATTTTGCATCACAAAAATCTTGAAGTTTCTTTTCGTGTTAAACACAACTTCATTATATTAAAATTGAGAACCTATCAAAAGCATTGCAAACATAAAAACACAATTGTTTCCCTTATAAATGTTCATTAATTTCAGCTGAAACCAACTAATTTATTACAATACAAAAATGACCTACCATTAAAAAGAACAAATTATCCTTAGGAATTCAAACATTTAACATCTTTAATTTCCTTTAAGACATTTCCTTTTTTCATCATATACATGTATACACATCTTAAAAATACATAAATAAAAAATTATCACTTCGTTATACAACATTTTGTTTAAATTTGAAAAGAAAAGCTTAAGCTTCATTTTGAAATACAAGTTTATTTACTAGTAAATGCAAGGTTTAATTTCCTTTGGAATAAAAAGGAAATTAAAATCATAATTTAACATTTATTACTTCTTCAAACATCCTTTATTCCATAAGTAATATAAAAGTTATAATTAATTTTCTGATGTAGTTATTTATTTTCTCAATTATAAAGAAGGGTTAATTCTTCTATTCTTCCTGTTTATAACCGTTCCTTTGGTATTTTTGAAAATTTTAATCTGAAAACATTAACCTTTTCGGAATGGTTGTATCAAATATGCATCACTGGAGAATATGCTCAAGGCCGGGCAATGTGTATTGGAATTTTAAGGTGGAATGTTTTTCTAAAAATCTCTAGATGGCGTCCTGTGTCCATTACTTTTGAAATAAATATAGTTTTAAGATCTTGACATTCAGCTTGATCACAATCTTAATTCAATATTTTGCGCACCAGCTATTCTGGGGGAGGAGGGAAAGAGTAATGTAAACAAACTGAGCTTGGCTCTTTGAACTTCCACATGATGTACATTCGCGTACCTGGTTTCTCTAAGGATGCTTTTTCTTCAATGGTTTTTGCTATGCATTTTTTCTTTCTTTAAAAGAGTTTTACCATCAGTATTGTATTTTTTACTGTATTTTGTTTACTTTCCTTTTTATTTCAGAAAGTATTGCTCCAGTTTATAATGGCAAGAAAATGTTTCTTAGAAGAATATATTCACATAGTCAATGAGCCAATTAATGATGAGAGTAAGATTAATTTTCTAAAAGGTTTGAAAGCAATATTTCTAGTGATTATGATGCAGACATTTTGTCAGACATGGACAATACAAGACTTTGCATTTTTCCAAGCTTTGAGAATTGCTACAATCGGTCTTCACTTTAAGTTTTATTATTTCTAGTAACAGATCAATTGAAAAGTCCCCAGTCTGACACATATATGGCACTACTAGAATTAAATCCATATGTTTTTTAGTTAGCCCTAACCCTCAAAAGATGCGTGTATAAATTTGACAGCTCTCGGATCATTAGTTTGTGAATTATAGCATTTTGAGTGAAGCAACTTTTGTTATTGTGAAAAAAATGGATAAAAAGGAATTTCGCGAGTTGATAAAATATTGCTTTTTGAAGGGAAAAAATACAGTTGAAGCAAAAACTTGGCTTGATGCCGAGTTTCCGGATACTGCTCCAGGAAAATCAACCATCAAGGATTGGTATGCTAAGTTTAGACGTGGTGAAATGAGCACCGAAGACAGACGCCCAAAAGAGGTTGTTACCGACGAAAACATTAAAAAAATCCAAAAAATTATTTTGAATGACCGTAAATTGAAATTGAATGAAATAGCAGACACTCTAAAGATATCAACTGAACGTGTACATCATATCATTCACAAATATTTGGGTATGAGAAAGCTCTGTGCAAAGTGGGTGCCACGCATGCTCACCTTTGACCAAAAACAACGACGAGTTGATGATTCGGAGCAGTGTTTGAAGATAATCAAGCGTAATAAACCCGAGTTTTTGCGTCAATATGTGACAATGGATGAAACATCATTTCACTCCGAAGTCCAATCGACAGTCATCCGAGTGGACTGCATACGATGAACCCGCTCCAAAGCGTGGGAAAACGCAACAGTCGGCTGATAAGGTTATGGCATCTGTATTTTGGGATGCGCATGGAATAATTTTCATTGACTACCTTGAAAAAGGAAGGACCATCAACAGCGACTATTACATAGCCATATTGGACCGTTTGAAGGACGAAATCGCCGAAAAACGGCCGCATTTGAAGAAAAAGAAAGTGCTGCTTCACCAAGACAATGCGCCGTGTCACAAGTCAGTGAAAACGATGGCAAAAATCCCTGAATTGGGCTTCGAATTGCTTCCTCATCTACAGTATTCTCCAGATCTGGCCCCCAGCGACTATTTCCTGTTCTCGGATCTCAAAAGAATGCTCGCTGGGAAGAAATTTTCGTCGAATGAAGAGGTGATCGCCGAAACTGAGGCCTATTTTGAAGCAAAGGACAAATCGTACTAAAAAATGGTATTGAAAAGTTGGTGGGTCACTATAATCAGTGTATCACCCTTGAAGGGAAATACGTTGAATAAAAAAAAACTAATTTTGCCAAAAAAATGTGTTTTACTATGGTAGGCTGGGGACTTTTCAATTGACCTGTTATATAGTCTTTCTTGTATATTTTTTTATTAATTGTAAAGTTAATTGATGTATTTTGTAAATAAAACTTCAGAATAATAGCACTTCTCAAAACTATTTCTCAAGGAAAACACTTTTTTATTTAATTTTTTTTATAAATTAATTTTTTTCTAAAGTTAGGTCTAGCGACACAAAACCCTCATTCCACGTCAGTTCTATTCGATTCTCCATCCCAAGGGAATATTCTAAGCAAAGAGACACTGTCCCAATAGGGTTAACTGTCTTGTTTTCACTATAAATTACATTTCAAATTGTTAAAAATTTAAATTCTAGTATATATCTATATTTATACCTCCTTTTTCAGTCCATATATTAAGACGAGGTTTCGGCATCACACTTAGAAGGTTTTCGTTGGAAATGCTGAATGGTTTTGCAGGTAAAGATGCAGGATATTTCATCTGATGAAAGAGAAATGTACATAAATACTACTTACAAAAAATATGCCTAAATGCTACTTACAATATAAAAGGATTAATAAATCTAAGAAAAGGAAAAAAGCCAGGAAATTTTTCAAAAAAACTAACCTTAATATTAAATTATGTACAGACATAATAGATGAAAAAATTAAATAACTCTCAAATTGGCAGCTTATCACTTCTTGCACTCAAAAATAATTAACAAGTCCCAATTTGAAGGATACTTTTATCTGATTAATAATTAAAAGTGACTGACCATTTCAAGTCCCATTTCATTTTGCAGATAAAATAAATAGCACTTAGAGATTAATATCTGTCATCTAATAAACCATTTTAGTAAGACTACTTGATTAAGAAGTTTTAACTCAAATCAAGTTTTTGTGCCTCGAAATATTTTATAAGTTGCGAGCCAATTAATGAATTAGTTTTATTTGCAGGAAAAGAAATTTTATCAAGCAACATCAAACACTCATTTATGGAGAAAAAAACATGCATCTGTAAACTAGATAAAATACTAAATGCAAGAAAGGAAGAAAATGCATGGATGGCATGACAAAGAGAAGAGTTGAAAATAGAAAAAGATTGTTAGGGTATATGGGGGGGGGGGGTTGCACCTGTGTTTACCATTACGAAGACACTCTATGGAAGAAAAAGAAAGATCATTAAAGCATCTCTGGTGTGGTACAACCCATTTTCATATAACAAAGGTAAGCCTCCTGAAAGAGTCAATTAAATAGAGTAGTAATAAAATTTTGGTTTGTATATTTTTAACAGAAATTATGTACGCAAAAAATAATATATCATTTTAAATAGTTTACCATTTTAAGCACATCATCCATAGTGGTATCTGTAATAAATAAAACATGTTGGATAAATATTATGAACATAATATTAGAGAATTTGAATTATGATTAAAAAAAAAGGTTGAAAAATGTCACACTAAAAAATTAGCTATAAATAATAGAATTAAGATCAGCTAAATAATATATATATCCAAATGAAGATTGATGGGAAAGTAGTTAGGGTAAAAATAAATGGGCAAATAACCGCATTAATTATTTATTAAAACTAATCAGTTTGAAGCATTTTGGTTTGAAAACCATACAAATATGCCTTCAAGAACTTTAATTAGACATTTCAAAAAGTATATGTTTAAAAACTTAAATTTAACATGTTCTCTGAAAAATAAAGAGGGAAAAGTTAAACAACCTAGTTAGTTAAGTTTTTATTAACGTCGCACTAGAAGCAACACAAGGGCTATAGGCGATGGACCTCATAATTTTGAACTTCGGTCAAGTGACGAGGAAGGCACTTGAGCAGGCACCCCTTCTTCAAACCTCCACACCATGCCAAAGGGAGGACTTCGGACTCTTGACAGACTTAGCAACTATGTTTAACTGCCTAAATTAATTTAGAAGAAAACAAACTCCCCCTACATTACATATGTCTTAAAACAGTTTCTTTAATTAGATTTTATGTCAACATCTCAATGTTTAATCAGATATTAAGCTGCAATCAAAGTATACAGAACGTGTCTATTTTAACATGAAATACACAGTCTTAGAAGCCTATTAATATTTTAAATAAGGTTGCCAGTTCAACAATATTACTTGAACTCTTATGCCATATTTAAAACCACACAGAAACAAATAAAATGGCATACATAAATGTATCTCTGTATACTGGAGGAAAAGGGCACTGTCAATTTTTTAATATAGTAACCAGTAAAGGCTTTGAAAAGTAATAAAGCTTAAAAAATAGTATAATTTAAAAGTTGGTAGTTGTAAGAATTAAATGTTCATATGTTTAGTGAAAACTAATCATTAATAGGCAAGTTATTAATAAACATAAACCCCTTTACAAATACGCAACACTCTTGTAAATTACATAAATGGACAAAGTACTCTTTACCTCCAGCATATGTGTATATATATATATAACACATCGATCAATAACTCCCGAGACTAACCCAGAGATGGCGCTCGTAGTAAACCAGTAACCAGGTCTTTCTAGAGTACTAACCTTTGCTTGAAACGTGTCAAAATTTTAAGTCGATCGGACCAGGAAAAAGGTTTTTTCCAAGTGGGTGCCGTGATTGCTTTCAATGGAACAAAAACAGCAACGAGTCGATGATTCAGAAAGCTGTTTATCGCTATTTACTCGCAACAAAAAAGATTTCTTGCGGGAAAAAAAAAAGAAAAACAAATTTTTTTGGGGGAACAAAACAAAAAGATTTGGAAAAGCTGATGAACGATTGTATCAACCTAAAAAGTTGATTAACAAGTGCATATGTTGATGAATAAAAATCTTTGACAAAAATGTTGTTTTCAATTTTAGACTCAGGAGTTATTGATCGATGTGTTATATATGTGTATATATATATAAACTTTTGTTTTTATTCTAATTAATTTGCTAATTCACTAGTTTAGTTTTCATTCAAATGTCTATTTCAGTGATCGTTTTAATTGATTTATGTATTGTTGATTAATTTTAATATGCATTTATAATTATTTTTCATTGTAGTTTATACATTAAACATAGTCTATTTAATTATGATTACATACAGTAGTGACCTTAATTACATACAGTAGTGCAGTTCTAAATTTTAAATTAATATTTTAAACCTGCAGCTATGCAATTTTGCCATTTGTAAATATGCTAAAAGATAGCTTATTTTTATACCATGCTATACAGAGTATTTACACTTAAAGCTAGTATATACACTAAGCCAAAAGCAAACTTACATTAATATTTCACTCTCTAATCATCCATACCACATCATATAAGGAACTTTGTAATACAGTTGAATTTAACAAACAGCTTCCTATTATTCTTTACAATGCAATAATGCAGGAACCTCAAACCTACAAGTTACAAAACATGATTCATTCATCAGAATATGAACCAGTCCTTTCTTAATCATGAATAACTGATGCTCTATATTTTTTAGTTTAATGTTGGGCAAAGTATTTGAACACATATGAATTGTATCAAATAATAGGGCTCAAGTTATTAAAATAAATATTTTTGACATAGAATAATCCTAAACTAACTATAGTTTTATGTATATTCATTTTGCCAAAGTGTATATATTCTTACCAATATATATATAAGTTTGCATAAAGTTAACTATCTTTCAAATGTAAAATACATGTTTAACACTGTTTCTAAAAATAAGCATAAGAAGTAGATTCAATGTACAAGTTAACAACCAATGCAGCAAATTAACAAAATATTTAACTTCTTTTTTTTTTTTAATTTCAAGTAAACAGCAAATCCACTCTACATGGTTGGAAACATGTTTACCGGCATAACTATATACCCACAGCATAAAATCAGAGATTTCCTACGTAAATAAGATGTAAGCCACACTTTTTTGGAGAAAATAAATGCTTCTTCTAAGGTGTCATTCTTCTATTTCTCTTTTTATTTAACTTCCCCTAATGTTATCTGCATATTATTTATCACACTCTATAACAACTAAATGAAGTTAATTCCTGCCTTTTCAATATACATCTCTTCAACATCTACTTTTTAAAGTAAACCTCAAGTTTGACAACCATAGTAATTACTCATAATACAATTGCTCAAGTTTGCGAGAATTGCCGTATTTATTAATGTCATAACTATAAGGTCAATAAAATTCAATTTCAACAGGATTCTAGATTTATTACAAAATTTGCTTTATGTACTACCAAACCAATGATATTTTAGTAAAAAGCATTATCAATATAATATTGCATAAGAATACCACCCCAAAAAGAGTAATTGGAACTCAATAAAAAATAAAAAAAAAAAAAAATTTACATGAAAAAAAAAATTTACCATAATAATTATTAATAAGTTAATATAACTACAGATTTCATGGAAAAGAATCTATACAGATTAATACCCGATCCTGAAAATTGTTCAATTTTTGTATTTACCTTCTATTTCAGGTAGACATCTTTCTTCCTCAATTTCCAATTTCTCTTCAACATTTCCTTTCAAATGTTGTGCTATATTCATTTTCTTTTAAAACCTTTTAACATACATTTATTATTAAAATACTGAAGCTGCTTTTACATACATATAAAATATGTAATTTACAGTTTACACTATACTATTTGCACATATACAGAAATTTTGTTATTTTTCAGTAACTAAAACAGTTCTGTAGGAACAACAAATTTAAAGAAATAAATTTATTTTTCAGTACTAATTACACCTCCCAAGACTTAAATGCAATTTATATATTAAATTGTACTTAATCCAATTAGTGAAATTTTGTCACAACACTAATCAAAATTGTTCCTCAAAAATACTGCAAATATATATTTTTACCGACAATCATTTTCAATTTTTTCTAAAATTAATACATTCCAATTTCATGACACTCACTGTGCATCTTACAGTAATGCAGAAAGCAAAAAAAAAAAAAAAAAATGAATTCATGTATTTATTTAGTTTATTGACATAATTCCGGTAAATGAATTTAGTAATCAACCATATTATCAAAGCAATTTTTTCAAGCTTTCTATAAAGTATCAATAAGAGTTGTTTTTCTAAAAAAATGATAAAAGGTCATATAAAAAGTATATATATATATAGTTTAATTAGCTAGTTACCATTCATATAATAATATAAGATATATTACTCCAAACATTACTATTACCTTCTCTACACTTTGGGAAATTATTAGTATGCATGTAAAATTCGAATGGCCATGGAATGCTTACACAATTTGCATCCAAAATTAAGTAATCTGACAAAGTGCAAAGTTATGCCTTGCTAATTAATCTAGAATGATTCTTTTCAGTGTAATATTAAATTATTTGTCTTCAGTTTAGTTCATTTTGTTTAGTTATTTAATATGTAACAAATATAACTAAATTGTATCTGTAGTTGAATTATTCCATGTTTCTCTACTGTTTTAAAAGGAGGTTTCAGAGATACCAATAAATATTACCAACCAAAACTTAACAAGGAAGGTAAAAACTTCAAGGGGGAAAAAACCAAATCAAATATAAATTTCTCTCAAGAATGAAAACTCAAATACAATATTAATATTTTTATCAGATTTACATAATCAATTTACATTAAAAAGCACTATTGTCAGATATAATGTTCCACTTTTAAACACTTTTACTTACCATGAAAAACACAATCTCGAAAAGAGGAAAATACAAATTCGCCTGAAATACATGTGAACTAATTGGGATTTGTAATGCAGTTTTCTAAGCTCAAATACATGAATAATTAGACTTCGTTATGAAAATATAATTGAATAAATTTACTCAAATATTTTGGAATGGAAAGAAAAACATGCGAGGCTTCTGTTTTAATTTATCAAGATAGTAATTAAGCATAGTATAAAGATAAAATAATGGAATATTGAAAAGAAATTTTAGAAATCGACGAATGTGACAAGAAAACAAAACGAAACTAAACAGTTTTTTCTAAAAATAAACATTGATAATATGAAATTATTAAAAAAAATTTCAAATTAGAAATTTTATAAATAATTTACATGAAGAGTATATTAATGCAATATTATTAAGCGTTTTAAATGTAACATCATCATTTATTGGTATCCATTTTTAAAATTTTTAACGTATACATACTTAAAATATCGTAAAAATAAAATACATTTTAAAAAAAATTAGTTTTAAATAGATAAGTATACAACTTACAAAATTCACAAACGGCGTTAAATAATGAAAGTAAACTTTAAATTCTTTGCACTGTGTTACGGATAAACCCATTCGAAATAGATTGCACATGGGCAACTAGAAAACAGACATAAAGCGTGTTTGGTTTATGCACTGCAAAAAGGATTCAGTGTGATCCGTAGTAATGATAATGTATCACATGATGTTTGAAAGAAATTTTCTGTGGCAGCTTTAGAATGTGGGATTAAGGATTTTTTTCCCCCCTAGCTAAATCTTTTTTTTTTTCTTTTATGGCTTTCTCTAAAGCAGTGTTCTTCAAAACTGTGATTCGCCAGTCAATTTTTGGAGGTCGTGACAAGACCTATGAAGAGTTTGCTAATACGCGTAGTCGGAAATCACGTGTTAAGTTTGTAACGCAAGACAGAAATAGATGAAAAAAATTGCGACGCAGGGTAAGAAACTACTGGAAAATTGTACGAGCAGAGACCTGAAAGTACAAGGAACAGAACTGACACTATCCTTCAAAGAAACGCGATAACAAATAAAAGCTTAAAATATTAAAAATGGAAGAGTAGTAGGGGAAGTCTCTTAATACTCAAAGCAGGATGTAAGAAGTTCATCGTATCTATGTAAGAAGGTGGCTAAGAAATGTAAATAAGATGCGAAGAAGTCAAAAACAGCGATGGGATCTGAGCTGAGAAAGTTTGAAACTAAACTATTTAGAGCTGTTTAGTTCTATTGATAAATTGGATATAGTTAATTTTGCCACAAAGAGAAGATAAAATCCCAAATATAGCGGTGATGAACAAAATTAAGTTAATAAAAGAGATGCATTCTTTCTTTTATTTTTAAAAAGATGCCTTTGAGAGAGCCATCCGAAGTAGAAGGAATTAGAAGCAAAAAGTGACTGACATTATATTCTAATAAAGTTTACATATTCTCGAAGTGGTTTTTATAAGAACTGTGCGAATTATGTATGAATGGAATTATTTTGATATTAAATGCATATAAAAGTGTGTGTGTCTATAGTATTGTTCAGGCACTCTCGCCACTTAGCGATGGCGTATTCCCACCGAGAGCATTTGGCTCCCATTTCAAATTGTAGCATCCCTGGCGTGTACCAGTGAAGAAAGAAAATTGTTATTCGATGTGACTTTTTGTATGAGCTAGATACCAACAAGGTCTGGGACAACAAGCCTCAGTCACTTATTTTAATAAACAATTACAACAAGTAATTGCCAACATTTCCAACATATAGTCCACTTACACTCTCCGAACATTTTGGTCCTAGAGACCCAGAGATCCAGCAAAGTCATTTCAAATTAAAAAGTTTCACTTAAGCCTAAATCATGGCTGTTTTAGTTGCTCTAAACGAAAACGCGGTAACCTCAAGTAACGAAATATTAGGTGCCATAAGCAGGGATGTCTTAAGGCATGGGCCAACTGGGCCCAGGCCCAGGGCCTCGTCTCGTTCTATACTCGGCCTCAATCAGATCATGATCATAATAATTTTAATCCAAATGTTATTTTCGAGTATGACTGGATGAAGATAGTTACTGACATCAAAAATGGAGAAATTCTCGTCCAACACAGTAAAAAAATAAGAGATTTTTAGTAATAAGACCCCTCACAAGAAACACTCTATATTCTTGTGTATGTTTAATCGGATTTTAATGCAGAAAATTGAAATTTATCATAAAAACTTAATTTTTATACACCATTTTATTTACAAACTGGTGAGAGAGTTTTCTTTTTTTTTTTTTCTTTGAACAAAAAATAAAAAATAATAAAGCGAAGTGCTACACATAGTTATGTGCATATTACGTGAGATATGGCATAAAGAATTTTAGAACAGTGTATTTATTTATTTATTTTTAGAAGCAAAATAACAATTCTTTTTCAAGTAACTCGTCCCCAAAATGTGTCTTATTAAAAAAAAATCTCTTAGTTATTTTTGGGATATTAATAAAAGGGGAGCCAACATTTAATAAATTATCACAATTTTTCTGTAAACCATTTTGTACCGATTTAAAAGTGGATTTTAAGCTATAACTTGTCATTTATTTTTTAATAACTGATCCTTTTATTTTTTAATACCTGATCATTTTATTTTAAAACTTCACTCTTGTGGAAAATGGGTACTCCAGTTAGTAATGATATAAAACCCCTTAAGGCTCCCATCCACACGACACCAAGATGTCTCGAGTGTAATGTTAATTGTATGGAATTTCGTACTTTTCTATTTACATCTAGTGTATTACTTTTAACTGCATTGAATAAAATGCATTCGAAACAGCCAATAAAAATAAATATTTCTCTAGTTTTTTGATTTTTTTAAAAAAAATTGCAAGTATTTTTAAATATTTAAATATTTTCATGAGTCTGGACTGTTTAATTCATGATCATTTAATGGCAGCGGATACTCGAATTTCTGCTGAATTTCTGAAAGGAAGTGCCCCTTATAAAGGAGAATCAAAGTGTTCACAAGCGGATAAAACAACGCAATGTTAGGGTAACTTTCCTTGAAGGAAATAGCGATACCGACACAATGTTTGAAAACAGCCACAGGCAGAATTGAAATTTAAAATAGAAACCTTTTTACCAATAATCGACTCTCTAATTTACAATATACAAACGAATAGTAAAAAAAAAAGAGGAGCTTTTGAAATGTTTGGATTTCTTAAAAATATTTCTAATTTAGATGAGACAGAAATTAAAATAGCATGCGAGAAAATTACAAAATTTTACGATAAAAACTTTAATGGAGAGGAACTGAACTTGGAATGTCAACATTTCAAGTGATATTTGAGCATTGATGGTGAAAAACTGAAGAAAAAGCAAAGAGAAGGAATGGAGAGAAAAAAAGAAAGATTAATAAAAAATCTAATTCTACAAATGCAGATGAAGAACTGTTGTTAGATGAGGAAACTAGATTTGAGATCAACACAGTGGACTCGTCGGTATTAAATTAAACTGAAAGGTATCAACACATCACTTTATTCTTCTCAAAACATAAATAACTATTTACAGCTGTTGTCAACGGCGTAACAGAAATATTTGATATAGTCTCGTTTCCTACAAACACACTCTATATATGCATGTATAATGAAATACTATTCACAATTATTCCTAATATTGAAATAATAATGAGAATTCTCTTATCAATGATGATTACTAACGCGAGTGGTGAGCATCCATTTTCGAAACTGAAACTGATCAAAAATGAATTGAGAAATCTTATGACTCACTCACGTTTGAATAGTTTAAGCTTGGTGAGTATTGAAAACGACATATTATTAACAATTGATTTTGAAGACCTAATTAATGATTTTGCATATTTAAAATGTAGAAAACGATTACTCACATAAAACCTCATTTTACTAAGGATTGCTTTTATTGAACTGTACATGTATATACACCAAATTGGATTATAGGGTCGTAAGCGGGGCCTATTTTTTCATAAGGGCCCAGGGCCTCAAGAAGTCTTAAGACGTCCCTGGCCATAAGAGTTGAAGAAATTATAGATACACCTCAACTGGAGGCCCACCTTGAAATACTAAAGAAAATTCAGGATAAATTTGAAGTCTTAAAAGAAGACTACTATAAATCGGCTTCTGACGAGGAGTACCTAACCATAGAAGCAAGCCTGTCGGATCCAACATTTAGGGGTAAGAATTAAAACCTCTATTAATAATAAGGTGAAAAAAACTATCTATGTTTAAAGTAATCGATACAGTTCAAAGCAGTGAAAAATTAAATTCGTTTGATTCAAATAGAAGAATAAATCTGTAGCCCATCCCTTTACTGATGTTTACCGGAAGATTGGATGAATTTAATTCGTTTAAAATTCAATTGAATTAACTGACAGCGAGAAACTGTTCTATTTGAGAGGTTCTCTTAAAGGAGAGGCCAAAACAATTGAAACTTCAGATGCCAGTTATTTATCTCTTTTTCAGGCTTTAAAAAAGAGATACGAAAACAAAAGGATGCTCACATAAAAAAACATTCTAAATTTGTCGACACTTAGTTAAGCATGAATCAGCAAAAGATTTGCGTTATTTCTTAGACTGTTTAAACAAAAATCAGAGATCCCTCAAGGTTTTAGACTTTGAGAGAGATAAACTGTCTAATGTGTTATTTCTCAACATTATTCTTGAGAAATTGGATCGCGAAAACTGCAAACAGTATGAAGTGACCTTAAAAGATAATGAGATCCCGGAATTTGACGAATTTTTAAATTGGTTAGCAAGAAGAAATAAAATTCTAAATAGTTTTAACTCTAATGTTAACTCTAACGTTTAATTCTAAATAGTATTAACTCTAAT
>BMAW01059840.1:0-38819 GCA_019974015.1 Nephila pilipes | reverse complement strand
GTGTGTGTGTGTGTATACATATATTGCTCTCATCAGTTCTTCAATATTCATCAAAAATTGGAAAGTGTTTTGGAAAAAATTACAATGTAGCTGCTATAGGAAAACTTGTCGCAAGACCTGACAAAAGTACAATAGCGGAACTTTCAATGAAAACAATTCATACAATTCTGATCTTATGCTGGCTGGGTTCTCTTTCTTATTTCAATCCCTTATTAAATAATATTAAGAGTATATTTTCCCAAACGGAATCAAAATGTCTCGATGATGAAAGAAATGAAAAAAAAAAAAAAAAAAAAAAGCTTTTAAAAATTAATGGCCTTAAAGATATGACACATAAGTATTGTGGTCAGAGAGCTGAAGATCTCATCAGATAGACCAGTAATATAATTTGCAGTATTCTTTATTATACTTTTCATATCATAAATAAATGATCGGATAGTCAGTTGGAACATTTCAATATAATTCAAAACCAAAGTTCTCCAATTTGGTTTTGGTCTTCCACAATGGACGCTTTAATACAGTGCTGCTTTTAAAATTAGCCGGACATGAAATTCTCTACGAAAAAATAAGAAGACTGGCTAATAAATATTTCATCACTCAAATATTAAGCGGAAACATTCCTTCAATGCATCCCAATAACCCAGGGTCACGGCCGCGGTAGCCTGGTGATCATACTTGCGAGCTCACAGCCAGTATTGTTTCATTGAGAGGTGGACTCAAGTCCTGATGCCATTAAAGACCCACCATGTAACGGGACTGATGCACGTTAAATCTGTTAAAGTTCCAAGTCCTCCCGTCGGTGTAAAGTGGTATTTCGGAGGGGGAGGTACCAACTCAGGTATAGTTCACGTCAATGAACAGAGATTTAGAATTATGTGGTCCACCACCAATAGCGTTTTAAATGTGTGACGCTAATAATCTATCAATCAATAATCCTGGGTCAATGCTTCTAAAAATATTGGAAAACAATAGAAATGTTATGAATATACTTCAAGATTTGAACGTTAAGGAAGAATAAATTGTGTCAGTCCTCAGAATGTTGCAATTCACGGTTCTTTCTTGTGAAATATACTTGTGGCCTAGCCATTTCAAGATAAAAAGCTACCAATACCTGCTAAATGTAGATTGTTTGATGAAGTAGTGAATCATAGTTTAAGAGATTTTTTCATAATATATCAGAGTGCTTCAAAAAAACCAAAATAATTTATGTAGTAGGTATGAGAGAGAGAGAGAGGAAAATGCTTCTTCTGCTTACAGAATAAATCACATATATTTTATTTTTACAGCAGAAACACTAACCATATATCAAGCTTAAGATGATGTAACCGAATCAAACAAAAGATCTATTAATTTCGTCCAATAGCTACTCTGTGCTATCTGTATCTTGATATTACAGTATTTGATCACTCAAAGTCATTCACAGTTAAAAAAAAAAAAAGCAAAATTTTTATCCAATCGCATTTTTATAATTAGATATTTATACTTTGGATTCCGGAGCGCTAAAACATCTTTTGATTTGAACTAGCTGATATACTCGCAAGATTGTTAACGGAGTTCAATGTTTACATAGATTGGATTACCCCCAGAAGACATCAATAGTAATATTTTCCGAAACAGAATGAAAAAAAAAAATGAAATCTTCCTTTCAGCAAATATTCTAAATCTTAATGAATATCTTGACTATAGATACGATAATATTACGAAAATCTCTCCCTGTGGGGGCACGGAGAAAACAGTTCAACAAGGAGGATAAGGGAGAAATATATTTCATTCAAGGACAAGACGAACACAAGTAGCAAAACTTCGACAGATTGGAACAAATACAGCGCTTGTGCAGTTCAGTATAACAAACTGATACAAAACAGCGCTATTAACAACGTTTATCTAAACAGTTTATTTGTTCGTACAAATCTCCAGAATAGTACTTGGTAAGGATTCCGAAAGAATCCCTGACAGATACGGACAAGCAGATTTGCTCAGCTGCGCTGCCGACAGGTTCTTTGGAAGATCCTCTCGGCTAATTCCGATTCATTCCGGCCAATTCGTTCTGGCTTCAGATTTCTCTGTATTTATAGCTATTCAAGCCATGTATGATGTCATAGGGAAAATTTTAAAAAAAATTTCAGGAAACTTTACTGGGATAGATACTTAGCCCTCGAATTGTTCTTGTAAAAGAAAAAAGATTTTAAGTTCGTAACAATATCCAATTGGACATTCTCACCGGTACGTGACAATATCCAGTTGAACAATAAAAAAGAAGAGAGGATACACTAAGCCTTCGAATCATCAGCAAATTACAATATGCAGCAACTCCATGGTTTTTATTCAAAGTTAATTTACAAAGTAATGCAATATGTATTACCTATAACAATAAAAACAATTTGGAACGTATGCGTTTACCTTGTAATAAATACGCGTTTTATAGAAATCGTCTCTGGATTGTTCTTAAGATGGAGCAATAGTGCAATATCAATTTCAGAGAACTTTTGGACAATGTAGTATTTGGTAAGCAAGAGTTCAGAGTGCTCTTACAGAAGATGAAATTCTTCGATACCTATTGAATTAAAAAAAATATTTTGAAAGAAATAATAGCTTTTTTTTTTTGCTCTATATCCAATAATATAAAACCGCCTATTAACCGAAAGCTTCTTTTAAATGCTTTTAAGTTTCGAATTCCTAATGCATTCAATATCACATTGATGCATTTCAGTTCAATAGCAAGAAATATTCAATAAAACATTTTATATCAAATACAAATGATAAACCTCAACGATAGTGAAACATTAACAAAAATATTCTGTAAACAGGCCACTCACAAATCTCTACAAAATTCCCTTTAAAAGCAATGTAAAATTAACTAAATTCAAGTAATTCTATTAATTAATACATATTGTTTCGGAAAATTTATTCCAATGGGGGTACGTGCGGGGAGTAAAAATCAAGTCCAACTTTATTTATAAATCTTCAAGACAACACACAGGAAGCACAATTTAGACACTAGCATATACACAGTACTTAAACAATTCAATGATACATATACAGGAACAAACCACATCAAGTACAGTCTCAGTTATTTCAGCAACGTTCAGTTCACTAGCTTATTACTCTTCTCTGCGGACAGTCTCCGTAGTAATATTCTGCACTTCCAGGAAAGGCTCCAAAGATTCCCAGTAGATACATACGTTTCTTCGTAGCAAAGTCACTCTGAACGTTCCACTCCGAGTGCCGACAGATCTCTATCCTCCGATTGATCTCCTCAACAGAGTCTCCAAAGACAGATTGTCCGTAACAGTTCTGCTATATTCAGGCTCAATCTCCAGCAGATTCACTCGGCCACGATTTCCCGATCGGTCTACAAATCAGACTCGACAGACTACTGATTTCGTACGCAGACCGATTCCTCCTCAGACTGATTGACCCATCGGTTGTAGCTCTAGGCGTATTTGTACTTATTCCGGCCAAGTATGATATCATGTAGGAAAATTCACAAAAAGTCTGCAACTTTCTTCAAGTTCTACTATTCGCCTAGATTCAATTGCTTAAACTGTCTTTTGTCAGCTGGTCACATCTCTTTGTAGCTATCTTTTCTTTTATACGAGAAGCGTTGCAGGGTAGCATCAACTCATGTTCGGAACATTATAAAACAACAACAAAATAAACTTTTATACCATAATTTATAAAGAAACTTAATTCAAAAGTAATGCATTTAAAGTAACAAATGTAATGTATTCATAAATGAAAATAAACTACGCAAATATTAATTTTTTTGAAATAAACAATCCCCAATAAATTTTCACTAACATATAAATTATACACTCTGTAACAAAAAAAAAAAAAAAACCGACGCACCAAGAAGGAGTTGCCCGATTTAATTAAATTTCGTATGCAAAGACATTTGGACGGAACATGCAAATGATTAAAATTTGATGTCCAATGAATTAATAGAGGGAACCACAGAGCAAGTGTATATAAGAAGCGATTTTCAATCAAATGGTCAAATTTTCTGTTCTATTGCGATTTAGGATACCTTTCAACAACTGAAAAAAAATGACTCGCCGAAGTTTCGAGCTCATTACGCATGCGTAGTTATTTTTGATATCTTGCAAAGATGTAAGTCATCTGCTGATCGCTGACGAGTGAAGAAGTGTAAGCGATAGTCGTCAGGTTTTCGTTTGCAAATAAATGATAGAAGAACTTGACCAACGTTACTGCCTTAAATTTTATAGAAAACTGAGCGATTCCCAGGAGAAAAAAAAACCAGAAATAAATAATTGAACCCAGGGTAAAGAGAACGCTTTTGAGACTAGAAAAAAAAAATGCGATGGTTGAGCTGTGCTCCATTTCAAAAGAGGCGTTCCATTCTAGTGGAGCTTCCGACAGAGACAGAATCATTGGGAGAAGTATGTAGCATCTCAGGGGAACTTAAATACAATACCTAGAACAAGGGGAACTTAATAAATCTAGTAAGATTAACATTTATAGGTACTCAAAACATTTTATATTTAATATTCAGTGAGTAAAGTTTAACAGGGAGCTGTTTGCGAAACTTCTCCAAACTAACATGCGGAGTTTCTTACTGGTATTGTATTTAAGTTTTTAGCTTCTTTTCAACCAAATGGTTGGCAAATTAAGTAAACTTTAGAAGGGGAATGAATAAATTTATCTGATCATATAAAAGTGGCAGAGAATTGAATAATAAAGTTACAGTAATAGGAAAAGGATTCAAGTGTGAAGTGCGCGAGGGATTTTCCTATGTCTTCTTAATCTGTTGAGACTTGGATCCAACGTTCTCTGGTTAATTGACAATTTGGAGGATTTATTCGCATCATATTACGTTAAGCCGTAATATTTTATAATTAAATAGTACTCACGTCAAGGGACTTAACTTGTTAACATCCCTCTTATTGGAGGATTAATAAACTCTTATTTGAAATGTAAGAGTCTATTTTAATTACTTTGCGCTTAAATTTAAATTAAAACTTAGATTTAAGAATTAGAGTAACATGTAAGAGACAGATAAGGTGGGTAGTAAAATTACGTGACAAAGTTACATACGGATAATTCTTATTTCTTTTTCAATATCAGATGGCAAAAATAAAACGATTCTTCTATCTCCCTAAACACCCAGCAAAACTACTCCAATCTTGAGAATCTTAACTAGAGTATACGATAATTTTAAATCGAATTCTTTAAGAAAAATTGGCTTAGAAAAATCAATATTTTTTTGAGGTACCAGTTGAAGAAATAACATTTTGAATACTTCTTTTGCTCAAAATTAAATGTTATAAAAGCAGGGAAGGACTAAAAATTTATTACACCCACAGAATTAAAACAGCTGTCAATGTTAGTGTAGTTTTTCTTTCTATAAACAATTGTTTAATAAATAAACTGCACCAGAGAGTTCTTTGATTGCATCTCTGATTTTAAAGGGCTTGAGATTTGAAAGTCGAAATAATTGAAAATTGTATAAGTAGATAACAATAACAATTTCCTTTATCGCATAGCATGTTGGAAATAATATATTTGAATACTGACAAGAGACGCTGTGTCTCGTGTAAAGTATGAAAGTGCATGGGATCAGAAAGGTTTCAGATCACATTTAGTTCTTGACCGAGTGAAGCGGGTTTTCCTTGTTATGGGTGTAATTTGTTCTCCTGACCGCTAAAGCGGGATAGTGAAAGCATGGGCTGTTTGGAGGCCCTTATATTTTTTTTAAATAAAATAAATAGAAATTTATGTAAGTTGTAAATGATATATGACTAGCGCGTAGAAAATACAATTGAATAGAGAAACACCGTTCTTCCTCTCTGCTTTGAACTTAGGATTAGTGTTCATTAAATTTGGTACCGAAACCCGAAGCACGGGACTTCTGAATGAATGAGGAATCAACGCAGCCATTAAAGGTAAATTTTTAAATATATTTTGCACGTTTTTTTTTAAAATTGAATTTAGAAATACGATGAATACAATTTAAAATTAAGAGTCGCATTACGTAGGTTTATAACTAAATTAATAGCAAAAACAGAATCAATTTGCGATTCTTCGGTAGAAGATATTGATTTTGATGGAACATTTGCACTTTTGAAATAAATGAAAATGAAAATGATTTGAAAAATTTTGAATTCCGAAATCGAAATTGCCATAACCGATCCTACCGTATTTGAAAATGAATTAAAAACAAGCGAGGAATACTCTGATAAGTTCACAAATATAAAATTTCAAATAAAAAATCGAATTCAAAAGATAAATCGAAAAAGTTCGAAATCTAAACATACATAAATATATATGATTGGCTCTTGTTTCAGTACGAGTTGATAAACATACGTTGCATTCTATGAACCAGATTATTGGCAAAATCTTGGAAATACTAACTGGAGGAGAAGCGCAAGAGAGAGAAACTTTCTTACACGCAAAGTTTTAGTGTGATAAGGTCGATGCTATTTGCTATATGTTCTGAGTAGGAAGTCAACTGTCTGCTATAAGTGGTACAGTTACAGATAGGATAGTTCATTATTATTTTTTTTTCGATGTCGGATTTCAGTGATTTACAGAAAGTCATGGTTATTCGTGACCACCCGGTGGTAACTTCAGTTACTTTTAAACGTATAAAACGAGGACGGGAAAGGAAGTGGTCAGACAGGGACAGTGAGCAATGGAGCCAATTATTCGCCAAAAATGTACATCTTCAGCTGAACAAATAACAGATGATTTGAACATCGGATAAAAAGATTCCATAACAAGAACAATAGTTCTTCGGGGGCTTCACAGATTAGCTTTTTATAGCCTTGTTGCAAAGTGCAAACCCCTTGTCACCTGCATCAAAGTCCGAAAATGCGCGCATTGAGGCAGAGAGCATCATAACTGAAACCGTGATGACCGAATGATGTAATTTGGTGGGCGAATGGTTAATTACTTTGTCTCCTTCCTCAGGAAGAGTTTATGTTTGGCGACGTTTTGCAGAAGCATTCTCTCCTGAGTGCATGCAAGATTCTATTTCTTAGCATTATTTTGGACAAATATCATTACGAATTATCGCGTAGCCGTCAAACCTATTTGAATGTACTCCAGTATGAAATGGTGCATTCCTGCATCAAAACTGGACCTTGATGACTGGAAAGACGTAATTTGGTCTGCCTTCGCGTTGCAAAGCGCAAACCCTTCATTAATGACAAAACACCCCCCCCCCCCAAAAAAAAAAAAAAAAAAAAAACTTCGTACAGTGGCGCAAAGAGCCTCAAAGCTGCAAGCTTGCTTTCTAGAAAGATGTAATTTAAAAGTTAAATGTTCATTAAAATAATGACATAATGGAACTTGGGTGGAAATTCGAAACGATGATGCGGGGAGGCGAACAACGTTTCCAAAACTGCTTTCCTGGAGACGTTTAAGAAATCCCTGAAAAATCGCGCTTTGTCAAAGATGAATATTATTTTGAAACATAAATGTAACTTATAAGATAAGAAGCTATTTGTTTTTTAACAATTTCTTCAAGCATATGAGAGTCCGGATAGCAAACATGAACGTGAAAGGAAACATTTCATTGTTGTTTCATGAATATTTATTTGAAGCATGTTCTAATTAAGCTTTAATATTACTAGGGGCAACCTGATGTCTATTACAGACTAACTAGACACATTTCAATAAATACTTTAAAAAGATTTCTTTGTCTGAGCTGACGGTTAAAAACAAAGTTAATTGAACAAAGACACGCTACAGGTCTTGTAATGTCATTTTTTTAAAAGAAAATGAAGCTATATTTGATTAATAAGAATCTTTATAAGTAATTCAACACTTAATAAAGGAAAAAGAAACTAGATTTATTTTATGGGAATTTTATTTTCAATGTTCTTTGGCATTTATGTGGAATCGGTGAAGAGATGGCTTTCAGGAACATTTACACCGATCTTTAACGCATTCTCCAACTTTGTTTTGTTGTTTGCAATTTGCTCTGCATATTATACGAGCGCAGTTAGGCTGGATATCTTCTGTGATTTCACTCAGAGTATCAGAAGCTGAAATTAAATAAAAAAGAATCAATTGATGATGCCATGAAATCGATAAACAGTAAGTATTAGCCAGTTAAATATACTTTCAATGGTGGTGTTTCCTCCTCGCCATTTTTGGGTATTTCTACCCCATGGAAAATATGTCGATTGACCATGAGTATGGGTGCCGATTTGCACTTCCATTATTTGGGTTCAAAGAAAATTTGTGCCTTTAACAATCTGGCCGAAAGGGCTTCATCGGGATAGTTATTATGGCCTTTTAAATTCTGTCGTCATTGTTGAAGAGAAGCTACGTATATTCCCCTACAGTATCATCGTGATAATACGGAAGAAAAGCAGTAAACGATTTTTTTAGAGAAGGTTGCTTTCAAGCTATTATTGCAATTGATATGCATCCCCTCGATGTTGTATTGTCATTTACTGGATAATTTCCATTTAGCACAATCAGTTGTCTTGTTGTCAATCGTATTTATTTAATGGGTATTATATAGCTGGTATACACGAGTCGTAATTTTTATTTTATGTGTGGCGCCTTTGTAAAACATTCGTAGTCCGCTTTTGTGTGTGTAGTGGGTACTGGCAACCAATAGTCCTAGAATGTGCTGCCCTCTAGCATTCAAGTCCTGGGTCGTTTCTTCGGGATAGGTGATGTTTTCACTCCACCAATCGCCCAGTGGTAGCTTCAGTTGCTTTTAAACTTATAAAACGGGAAAGGAAGTTGTCCGGCAGGGAGAGCTAACAATGGCGCCAATTATTCGCCAAAAAGGTACATCTTCAGCTCAACAAATAACAGACGATGATCAAAAATATTCCAAAACAAGAATAATAATTCTTCTGAAGCTGGACAGATTAGATTTTTATGGCATTGTTGAAAAGCGCAAACTCTTTGTCACCTGCATCAAATTCTGAAAATGCCCTCTTTGAGGCAGAGAGTATCAAAACTGAAACCGTGATTATTGAAAGATGTAATATGGTCTGACGAATAATTAATTACTTTGTCTCCTTCCTCAGGAAGGGTTTATATTTGGCAACGTTATACAGACGAGTTATTGTGAACAGGACGAGTTATTGTGAATTATCGAGTAGCCGGCTTAACTTATTTGTACTTTCTCCAGTATCAAATGATGCATTCCTGCATCAAAACTGCACCTTGATTATTGGAAAGATTTAATTTGGTCAGCATTTGGTCTACTTTGCGTTGAAAAGCGCAAACCCTTCTTCATTTACATAAAAACGGGGGAAAAAATGCATGCAGTTGTTCATGGAATATCAAAAATGCAAGTTTGGTTACTCGGAAGAGGAAATTTAAAAGTTAAATGTATATTAAAATAATGGTACATGGAATGTCGGTAGAAATTCGGAAGGCGAACAACATTTCCAAAAGTGCTTTCCTGGAGACGTTTAAGAAATCCCTGAAAATTCGCTCTTCGTTAAAGATGAACAATATTTTGAAACATAAATGTAACTTATAAGGTAAGAAGCTTTTTGTATTTTAACAATTTCTTCAGGCATATGAGAGTCCGGATAGCAAACATGAACGTGAAAGGATATGCACTATATAACAAAAAAACAAAAACAAAAAAACCACAAAGAAGGAAATGTCCGATGGAGACAAAAATTGGTAGATAGAAAAACTATATACAGAAAAGAAAATGATAAAAATTTCAGAAAAACTGAATGGATTTACTTCAGAGTTACATTGTTACAAAGTAATGAACTTAATAAGGTGTTGACTCACCTCTAGTTTGGATACAAGTCGCCACACAACATGGCATAGAGTGATAAAGCTCCTTGATGGTCTCCTGTGGTATTTCTGGCCAAATTTGCTCCTATTGTTGGGTGAGGTAATCAACATTCCCTGATAGATGCAGTCGCCTTCCCATCATATCCCAGACATGCTAGGTTGCAGAGAGACCTTGCTGCCCAAGGAAATGTTTGACAAGCTGTAAGACAGTTCATAGCAACACGTGCCGTATGTGGTTTGGCATTATCATGCTGAAAAATAGGTTAGGGTACTGCAAAAGGAACGGTAACAAAACAGGTCTCAGAATGTCGAAGACGTATCGCTGTGCTGTAAATTTGTCTCTAATGATGACGAAAGGGGTCCGGTTATCAAGAAAAATGGCACCCAGACCATAACTCCTATTGATCACGTGCAATATTGAAAGCAGGATCGGCACGCCGCCCTGATCGTCTCCAGACATGTCTTCGAGGATCGTCAGAACAGAGTTGGAAGCGGGACTCATTGCTGAACACTATACGTCCCCAGCCAGCCTCATTCTAACGTCATCGAGCCTAGCACCACTGTAATATGGCTCGACAGTGTGCAGGTCTGAGTGGCAGGTCGCGTAGCGATCAGTACGAGCGTAGATTTTGTTCTTTCAGCCGTCTGTGAATGGTCATGGGGGACACTCGTGTGCGAGTAGCACGTCTGATGGTTGACAGCGATGAATCCGGCGTTGTGACAGCTGATCTGACAATCACTCTGTCCTCCCGATCTGCTATGTCCCTAGGTCGACCACTACCAACATGACGAATAAATCTGCTATTGTCCACCCATTCTCGCCATCATGTTTTAATCGCCGCATCGCTTCAACCCATTTGACGAGCGATTTTCCAAATTGCCCAACCTGCCTCTTTCATTCCAATGATACGACCTCTTTCAAACTCTGACAGTTACTCGCAATGAGCTCGAATCCTGCGGCGAGTCATTTTTTCAGTCGTTGAAAGGTATCCTAAATCGAAATGCAACAGAAAATTTGACCATCAGATTGAGAATCGCTTCTTATATACACCTGCTGGATAGCAAACATGAACGTGAAAGG
Source organism: Nephila pilipes (assembly GCA_019974015.1). Lineage (NCBI taxonomy): Eukaryota > Metazoa > Arthropoda > Arachnida > Araneae > Nephilidae > Nephila > Nephila pilipes. Next base: position 27,991 of record BMAW01059840.1, on the reverse strand, counting down.
AAACTTTTTACTGGTGTTTCATGAATATCTCTTTGAAGCATATATTAATTAAGCTTTAATATTAGTAGGAGCAACCTGGTGTCTATTACTGACTGACAAATACTAGCTAGTGTTATCTCTCGTGCTTAAAGCCCGCCTGTAGAGGGCGCATTTTTGTAAAGGGGTGAGTATGGGATGTCATATGATTCGTTGAAATTGAATAAAACAAATATATAGATGATACAATAAAATCGAAAAACTACAAGTATTAGCCAGTTATATAATTTCGATTGTGATATTTTCGCCTCGCTACTTTTTTGGGACGGATTTTGACAGTCTGTAAGAGCTGTAGACGGTTTTTCTACCCCATGGAAAATACGTTGGTTGACTTTAAGTGTGGGTGCCGATTCAAACTCCCAGCATTTGGAAAACTCATCTAATCATGCTTAGTAGAACCTATAAGAATCTGGAATAAAGTGATTCTGTATTGGATTAGTTATTATAGTATTTTAACATAGTCGAAGAGAAGCATCTCTGCAGAATCATCGTGATAATACCGAAGGAGAGCTATGAACGTCAGTTTTAGAGAAGGTTCTTTTTCTAGCCATTATTACAATTGATCCCCTCAATGTTGAACTGTCATTTTTTGGATAGTTTCCATTTCGCATCTTCGGATGTCTTGTTGTCAGTTATATCTATTTGACGGGTATGGCATGGCTGGTTTTTCACCAGTAGTGATTTTTTTATGTTTGGCGTCTTTATAAGATATACAGAGTCAAGTTTTGCGTCGGGGGTACATGCAACCAATAGTTCTACGCAGTGCTTTCATCTAGTATTCAAATTCTAAGTCACACTTTCGTAGGCCATTGAAGTTTCCTCTCCACCACTTTAGGGAAATTGTTTTTTTTAACCCTATGGCGGATATGTCGAGTGATCGTAACTGGAAGATTCGTATGCCCAGTCTCTGGAAATTCGCCCAGTTTTTTCTGGCAGGCCCTTACAACTAGCTCAAAAGGGATTCGTTTTCTCCAAGCCTATCGGTTTTTTTTAAATATATTTAATATGTTTCTTGAGAGTGAAATTAAACATGAAAATCAAACTTTCTTCAAACTGTTTTTTTTTTACATAAAAATGAATTAAATAGGAATTTTGATTAATTTAATAATTGTTTCAAAAAATCTACAACAAAACTTTTAGGAATATTTTTAAAATAAAAGAGGAAAAAAAGATGTTTGGTTGCTTATTTGAAATTTCTGGTTCTGAATTCTCATCAGATGTATTGTAACAGGCAGAAGGTGAGGATTTTCCTTTTAACTTAGTACAACAGTTAAAGCGTTCATTTCTTGATTAAACAAAGAAAAAAAGTGTAATAAATTTTAACATGTATATTTCCCTTCAACTAAACTTTTGGGATAATTCCTGACTTTATTTGATTTGAGAAAAAAATCTTTGTAAATACACCATGTTTATGTAAATTAGCACTGCTATATGTATTAGAAGTGTAGGGAATAAGATATCAGGATGAGTTAGAGAGATTGAAGTGCGGACAAGAGATGGAAGGTTAGCGAGAGTATAGTGTATACGTCATTGGTGCCAAAAGGTTCAATAATCGTTAGATAACTGGTGTTGGACTGAGACCTGGAGTATAAGCATTGTTCATGACTCGGATCCCCTTTTGCGTTTATTGAGAACAATTTTCTGTAAATATTTGATTGAGGACGGAAGTTACTTACCTTCCCACATTTTTTTAATGCTGTAGAGTATTTCTATTACTTGATCCATCTGTCATCTTGAATATTAATCTAATCACATTTATATAACATCTCTAAATTACTTCTGAAACAAATATATTAATAGGAATCATCAAATGAAAACGGTTGTCAAATGTAGTTAAATTTCCTTTTCAAAGCATTATTTATTGATTCTCTGAAAAGGGAAAAGCTGTCTTTCGTTCACATTCCTTTAACGAGTGTAGTGTTTGCATCACCTTCAAGCAATTCAGAAGCCTCCGCTAAGCGGCGCTGGGAATACTGCCCCGCGATGGCTTTCCAATCTTTCGAATATGACTTTCGTTACATTGAGGATGCCATCTTGAAATCTGAAGCATATGAGGAAGAGTATGCTGAAGAATTGATCGATAAATATATGTTAATGAATGTGAAAAAAGGGGATTTGTAATACGTTTTATGAGAGATAAATGAAATAGCTGACGATAGCTTAAAGACTGGGGAATTAAAACAGAAATTGCTGGATAGCAAAGAATTCTTGAAAGAGGAAAAGTTCATCAGAGTTATTTTGGTCACCACGATCGTAGAAAGGACTGAAGAGGATTTTTTTAACGTGTGTATGATGAATGAATGAGATGACGAATTTCAGGAGAATATGAAACGTTTCAAGGAAAAATGAGTAATGCTTAAAGAAGATAATTCACTCTGCATGATAGAATATCCCTATAAAGAACATCTATTTTTTTTTTTTTTTTTTTTTTTAAGAAAAAAATGTTTTGTGCTTGTATTATGACATTAAACGAAGCTGTACTTCAGGGTTAATAATACTGACCTCTGCACAATTCTTGAGGAATACAGACTCCGGAGTCATTCCTCAGGTGTCCTGGCAGGCAGTCGCATCCGGGGGCACAAACGATACTGCACTGTACATCCCTATGCGCGCACGTGTTGCAAGGGTTGAAGCAATCCACAAAATGTTCATTCATCCATTTACAGAGCTCACTGCGGGAGAATTCCGAAGCTATTTAGGAGAAAAAAATGTTACAGATGTTTTGAACAATTGATTCCTATCCAATTCTTATTTTTAAGCGAATGGAGAACTAAAATGTATTTTAAATTTTTACTTGCAAATTTATTTATTCACCCTTTCAATATTTTCGAAAAAAAAATCTAGAATTGAACAGAAAATCCTCCACAAACTTAGTTAGAGGTAAAACCTTTCCAATGGATTGATAAAAAATTATTAAAGAAATTAAAGAAAGTGTTAAGTAATGCTCGTATACGGTAATATTCAAAGGGTTGAGCTGCGTTGTTTTCGTTTGGAGAAGTAAGTTAAAAAGGAAATAATATAAGAGGCATAAGAAAAAATTGAGGCCTTGCACAATTACAAACTAAAAATTGATACCTTACAATTACAAGCAGAAAAAAAAAAAAAAAACCGTCACTAAGAATGTGTATGTTTTCATCAGAATTGACTATGCGTAAAGAAATATCACAATCTTATGGTTAAGAGTTGTATTTTCCTTCAAGGTCATTAAATAAACATAGGAGTTATGACCTCGAGGTGTCCGAGTTACTTTTCTTTTCTCTGTTGGACTTATGTATTTGATACATACAAGTTTCGCACTCTTGGGTTGCCCTAGCAATATTTCTTTATTTTCAATCCATCTCTCTATAACCGGTCAATTGAAAAGTCCCCAGTCTGACACATATATGGCACTACTAGAATTAAATCCATATGTTTTTTAGCTAGCCCTAACCCTCAAAAGATGCGTGTATAAATTTGACAGTTGTCGGATCATTAGTTTGTGAATTATAGCTTTTTGAGTGAAGCAACTTTTGTTATTGTGAAAAAATGGATAAAAAGGAATTTCGCGTGTTGATAAAATATTGCTTTTTGAAGGGAAAAAATACAGTTGAAGCAAAAACTTGGCTTGATGCCGAGTTTCCGGACACTGCCCCAGGAAAATCAACCATCAAGGATTGGTATGCTAAGTTTAGACGTGGTGAAATGAGCACCGAAGACGGTGGACGCAGTGGACACCCAAAAGAGGTTGTTACCGACGAAAACATTAAGAAAATCCACAAAATGATTTTGAATGACCGTCAATTGAAATTGAATGAAACAGAAGACACTCTAAAGATATCAACTGAACGTGTACATCATATCATTCACGAATATTTGGGTATGAGAAAGCTCTGTGCAAAGTGGGTGCCGCGCGAGCTCACTTTTGACCAAAAACAACGACGAGTTGATGATTCGGAGCAGTGTTTGAAGATGATCAAGCGTAATAAACCCTAGTTTTTGCGTCGATATGTGACAATGGATGAAACATGGCTTCATCATTTCACTCCGAAGTCCAATCGACAGTCATCCGAGTCTGACTGTCAAGGTTATGGCGTCTGTATTTTGGGATGCGCATGGAATAATTTTCATTGACTACCTTGAAAAAGGAAGGACCATCAACAGCGACTATTACATAGCATTATTGGACCGTTTGAAGGACGAAATCGCCAAAAAACGGCCGCATTTGAAGAAAAATAAAGTGCTGCTTCACCAAGACAATGCACCGTGTCACAAGTCAGTGAAAACGATGGCAAAAATCCATGAATTGGGCTTCGAATTGCTTCCTCATCCCCCGTATTCTCCAGATCTGGCCCCCCCAGCGACTATTTCCTGTTCTCAGATCTCAAAAGAATGCTCGCTGGGAAGAAATTTTCGTCGAATGAAGAGGTGATCGCCGAAACTGAGGCCTATTTTGAAGCAAAGGACAAATCGTACTACAAAAATGGTATCGAAAAGTTGGAGGGTGTATCACTCTCTGTGTATCACCCTTGAAGGGAATTATGTTGAATAAAAAAAACTAATTTTGCCAAAAAAATGTGTTTTTCTATGGTAGGCCGGGGATTTTTCAATTGACCTGTTAGAGCAGCGTGATACTTATTTTTCCCTTCCCTCCCTTTTGCTGCCACATATGACCCACTGTATATTATATAAAATGAGTTGAGGCTCCAAGTTTTCCCATTGGCGCGGTATGGACTTTTGGAGATGGAGGTGTCAGCTCAGCTGTCTTCCTCTTCATTTGACCGAGATTCAAAATTATGAGCTTCGTCGCTTAAACACCTCGAGTTGCTTCAAAGTGCTACTTTAAGAAACAGTCAATAAAAATAAGATCATATTCCTTCCCCTTACGTCCCAATATAGATATATATTTTTAATTATAATTTACATAAAATACACTTTATTGTTAATGAATTAACGACTGTTTGGCGCAGCTTGGCGAAATATGGGCCTCGTGGCATTAAAATCATCCAACCAATCATCACATTTTCTGCCATCTCCCCATTTGCTTTACGACATAGTAAGGTATAAATTATAATTTTATTTAACTTATATGTTAATTGTGCGTAATTACAATCAAACTAATTTCTCATAGTTAGTTTTGGCATTATGTGAGTATTTAATTTTTTTAATCGCAAAAAAATGGGAGTCTATCAATTTGTCCAGATATTAACTGTAATACAAAAATTTCATCTAACTCTTTTCGAACAGAGAGCAAAATAGGAAATCTTGCATGCTCTTACCAACCAGGCTGAAAAGACACCTTTTTTGGATGATTAAGTAAGGCGTTGGTGTAGAAGAGAGTCGCCGCATACTCCCCCTCCATTATCATCGTGATTATACGAAGAGTATCATTGGTATATTTGTATAGAAGGATGTTTATCGATTTTTTCAGCCATTACTGCAATTGATATACATCCCCTTCCAGTTAAATTGAGTTTTTGCTGCGACAGTTTCCATTTGAGTCATCAGTACTCTCGTGTTGAGTGGCGAGTCTCGTCGACACGTGCGCCAGAGCCGGAATATCACTTGTCGTGATTTTGAGTGCATTTTGTCTTAGTTAGACGTACAGAGGTAAGTGATTTGCGACGGAGGCATATACAATCAGTAGGTATAGGCTGTGCTGTCATCTAGTGTTCAAGTCCTAAATCATCACTTCGGCTGCCGGTGGCTTTCCGACCTGGAGGATGGGGAGAGTGTGAGTGTCCTTGGAAGGCAGCGTTGTTTCGAACACTGGTCCAGTGGGGCCGAAGGAAAGTTAACTGGTCGGTTTTTGCATTCTCTTATCAACCAGGCTGAAAACACATCTTTTCTGGCTGGTTAAGTAAGGCATTTTAACTTCTAACGTTATTGCAGAAGAGAATCGCCTCAATAGGTTCACAATTTTTTATTTTAACTCGTTACAGTTACGGAAGCAATTATTATAAAATCAGCAATTAGAAGACTAAACACTAAAAACATTACACTATTAGAAAATTTAAATTGGCTCAGCTAATTTCATTTTAACACATGCTCACGTTTTTTTTCCCTGATAAATTCTCGAAAAAGTAGAATTACTCTAAACGAATATTAGTTAGCTTAAAATAAGCGTACTTCCGAGCCCTATGTTTCACAGAAGAATTACTACTAAGAAAAGAAAACACTTCCTTCAAATTCCTGATACATTTTTATTTCCAAAAGCAAAATTTTTTGAAGTACATAAAGGCAATGTTAACAGCAAAAAGAATAAAAACAGACCATTCTGCCATAAAAATCAATTTTTAAATTAAATATTATAATAAGGGCAAACGGTAAATTATTAAATTAGACAAAAATATTCTGTGTTCAGATATTAAATAAAAACAGAGACGATCAAATATTAATTTAAATATATCTTAGAAATACCTATATACCTTAAAAATGTAATTATGTTTATTACAATGTATTATAACGACAATCTTTTGAACTTAACACCGTGTACCTTCATATCATGCCCACGTATTTTTGTTGACGTCTTTTTTCTCAAGTCAATAACATGTTGATAGTAAAACATTAAGCTTGTACACCTCTCCCTCATTATTTAACATCTACAAATATCGTTAAGTTTGATTAAATAGTCAGTAAGGGGATTCCAATTCCAATTGAAGAGACATCAGGAAAATACAATTACTGTTTATTAGTTTTCTTCACAGATTATGCACTATAAATTTCATTCTCACTCTCAAATTTCTCTCCATACGCATGAATCCTAGATTAGAATAGAACAATAAATTTCTAACTAGATAATTCACTTTAGGAATACTGTGTGTTCAACATCTTTTGCCCCTTATTCTAACCAGGAGCTACTTCTAACAAATTTTAACTGCAAACGACCTTCTACAGCAACTCATTTCAATTTCTCTAACTTACAAAAGCATACCGGCTGCCCGATATTCTTTTCAATTCTGTTTCGCTTACATATCATTATATTTAATTTAATCCATTGCACTTCCTAATTTTAACTAATTTGCGAAATTACGTTTCATTTAATTGGAAAGGAGTTGAAATATATATATATATATATATATATATATATATAAAATCAGAAACTAATACTACGTGTTAATGAAGGGGAAGTTCGAGAATAGTTCAATGCATAAGACAGAAGATATTTATTTAGAATATCTGCATACAAAAGCGCAGGACTCAACAGAAACAATGCCAGCTTCGAATTCGCGTCCATGGCCATCACGGCCACAAAAATAAATTACTTCATATATTGCAGGGAGTGGAGTTTTGTTCAATTAAGTGATTGTAAATATTGAATGCGATTCATTTACCTATGATTACGTTAAATTGTAATCACAGCATGATTTATCTCTGTTCGTTTTTGTTTGTTATTATTATTATTGCATTTAATTTCCAATGAATCCAACGAGAAACATCTAAAATTTACAAAAAGTTTACAAAAATCATTAATTTGTAACCCATGTATAAATTTTATTTCATATTAAAGACAAATTGATATTCCTCAGTATTCAAATCTGATAAAGATGGTTGTCGTGGAGGTAATTTGTGCCGAAGAACTTTGTGGACAAAATTTTTAACTTACCAGAACCCACAATAAGGCACAGGGCCAGCAAAAGCGTGCTGTTATTCATGTTGAAGCAACAACAGTGACTGGCTACTCACAATCACGAATTCCATAGGCAGAGATATTTATAAAGCAGAATCAAAAGCAGTTTAGAAAACTGCAACAATTGAAGTATCCCATTACTCCCAGGAATTCATTGAGCTGGCTTTTGCTCTGTTTCTTCGTAAGCTGCTTTTTGTTACATGTTGTTTCTGCCATCTCTTGTTTCCAAATAACTTCCCTGTATCGTGAACATTGTGTAAATGTTCGAACAGCTACAGATTCAATAACTCGTTTCTGCAACAACAATAATTTTTTTTTTTTTTTAATTTTAACAAGCCTATTTTAGACCGCAATTTGGATATTACGTGGTTGTTCAAAAATTATTCACATCAGGTATAGGAAATACAATTTTTGAAATGGGAATGACATATGTTGTTTATTGATGTTTTTTTTTTTTTTTTTTTTTTTTTTTTTTTTTAAAGTCCATGTCGCCCCTCAAAATCGTCACATTAACTTTTCTGGCCGATGAGATCCACTTCTTTTTAGCAGATTCACCGGAAGCAACCAATTCTTTAATTGTTTTATATTTCCGGTGTGCGTAAGGATGAATTTAGGTCTAACTTTTGTGATAATTTGAAGTGGTAGCAATCAAATCTAATCTATGAATTAATATTAAATCTATTTGGGTGTCATTAAACGGATAGTAGCACGCATTAGTGACACCATCTTGCCTTATAAATGCGATCTGTCATCAAAAATAAGCATTTTTTGACACACACACCCCAGTTGTAAGATACGTTATATACAGCTGTACTTTTAAAATTAAACATTTTCTTCCCATGAAACTTAAAATAATTCCTTTAATACATAAGTATCACACAAATTTTCTTTCTATTCATGATACAACTGCTTTCTTTATTATTTTTAACGTTTGTGTCCCCATGTCAATTTCATATTATAAATGTTGAATTTGATATAAAAATGTATTTGATATTGTAAAAAACACATTTAATAAACACAATGAATGAAAATAAAAAAAATTATTCAAATGAACCCAACTAAAAAAATAAATGACTGTTAAACTAAAACCAGGGGAAATATTAATAATTAAATTTTGAAACTAACTGTTTTACATAATGGCTAGTTTCAAAAATTAGAGCATTTAAAGAATGGTTGGTTTTGATTAAACAATTACAGCATTTTAAAAAATAGTTAGGCCATAGAACATTTTAAACAATGGTTACGTTTCAAAAATTTAGGTATAAGTTAGAGGACACAGCGTTATTAGAAATGAGAGGCATTATTAAAATAACCGTGTTTCTTAACTTTTTAAAACTCAACATTTGCTTTTCGGTAAAACCGAGAAAAAATTCTCTTACGGAATGAAAAAATTTTGGACGCTCAAAATTTATCTGACACTGCCCCATTGGTTAGTTTTGATTTGATAGCCATTTACTGACAAATAAAAATTTGATTACTTCTACGTCGAGTTTTCATCGTCGATGGTACATGGATTCGAAAATATACAAGTGCACCGGAAACTAAACAACAATCAAAACAATGAGTTTCTGTATTGAATCTTCACTGAAGAAGGCGAAGACGGTCGGAAAAGAGATGACAACGATTTTTTTGACGTCATTCTCATAGACTCTCAGGAAAAGGGAAAAAAAATCATGGGACCGCAGTGAGTTAATCCATTCCAATTTTCCATTCATATCACGGATATTTTTTGAGCCACCCTCGTATTTATAACGAAAGGTATATTCGTTAAGAAAAAGGTGCAACCTTAATAATTTCCAGAATTCTCAATACCTCATATAGAATTAAATTACGAAGCTGATGGATTAATTGATCAGTTCAGTTAATCAACTTCTAAAATAGAATGACCTTTTAAACGAAATCCAATTTCTTATAGAACTCTACAGAAAAAGTTCTAAATAGCTTATATATTCCAAATTCCACTGAAATTCAATTATTAATTCCAGAAATGTTAAGAAAAACAATTACGTGACCATATACTGGAATACTTCACGCAAACCATTAATATTTCTTATGTTTTATTACACCTTGTGATAAGTGAGTCGATAACTTCAATTTATTAACCAGCCTACGGCCCCTTAAGGCTTCAAAAATTAAATGATTGACTTGAATGTTTCCTAACCTATATGAGATTAGTGAAGAAAATTTGTATGTAATAGCTAAATAGAATGGAAAAGCGTAGGGCTAACCACTCGACTTGAAGTAATTTGCGCCCCAGGCACAAGTTCTTCAGAAACGGAGATGGGTACCACTGGATGGGACTTTTTAGGCCCGGGTAGATTTTAATTAATCTAAAACAACTACACAATTCGCAAGTGCAATGAAGCTGTTGATTATTAAATACTCATATATACACTGAAGTTAATTGCAACACCATTAGGGATTGTAACAAAATGAAGGAAAGCAAATAAAAATAAGATGTTTTTGTACGTAAAAAGTAAGGCATGAAGACAAAATGATTAAATTTGCGAGCAGTTAGAGGGTGTAAAGTTAGTAGAAATGGCTGCACCCCTGTCAGTTAAAATGGCCCTTACCGGGTTAAGTAGGGAATCGAGGTCCGGAAAAAAAAATTTTTTTTTTTTTTTTTTTTTTTTTCCCCAGAATAGGTAATGTTTGTTTCATAACACTTTTAATGCACTTTTGAATTTCTTATAAATTACTGAAAACCAGTATTAAAATTTCTTATATTTTGTTATGTACCAACCGTTGATATTATACCAGAATAAGTTCAAAACAGAACAATTTTAATTTCAATTATGCATAATAATATGAATATATTGTACAATTTTCGAGAGGTTATCTTAAACAGTTCTCAAAAGACACCTTGCACGAAGTAATGAAAATTCTCTACTTGAGAAAATGAGTCTTAAAATTTACCGCACAGTAAAATTTTTTAAAAAATCAGCATGCACCATTTTAACCATATCGAGGTATATTCATTAGGTTTGTTTTAAATTATTCAGGAAAATTTGTATTTTAAACAATATTTTTTCAGAAAATTAGTTTTTTTTTTTTTTTTTTAAGGTTTAAGAGTTGTGAGAGCCCTTAAAAAGTGGGGATTATTTAAACTTGACACAAAATGAGCTCATTTTTCTTTGCCGAAAGCGTCTCAGTTATCTTAAGTGTGTCTGTGAACACCTCTGCTCTCGTGAACATTTATGAGACCTTTAAAGTTCCTCTTCCGACAAATTTTTATATGGAATGAATTTGGCTATGCCTCGAGACGTGCTCAGATTATTTATGTAATACTTCAGCTATCCGATCTCATTTCTGCAGATTGGTTAGCTGAAATGATTATTTCATCCATTGGCTCCTAGTACCACTGATTGAAAAAAGAAACAGCATATGAACGGATGAGATATCCTTTGGTGTGTTTCAAGGAGATCTGATTTCTGTTCGGTCAAGTCTCACACATAACTTCAAAGCTCATGTGCTGTTGAAACGTCGCCTGATCTTTCTCAAGGATCACAGCTGCGTTTTAAAAGACATCTTTGTCGAAATGTAAGCGGTGCCACAAACGAAAATAGTTTTTTTTTTTTTAAAACTTACTCACCGTGATTTCATGTTTTTTCATAATAACAATATTTTTTAAGTATTTTTATGTTACTGGATTAAAAAATTTCGAAAAGTGTTGTAAGGAAAAATTATTAATTGTCAAATGTTTGAGAGAAAATTCATTTAACAATAAAAGATCGATTTTTAAGACCTCCGCTATTTAGAAACTTTTAAGCAGAATTTTAAGAAATTTGAAATTTAAGTGTATTTTATGACAATAAATAAATATCCCCGCCACCGAAAATCTATATCGAAATATTTCTTTTAAAGGAGTTTATTGACATTGCTCTTTAAGTTAAAAAAATCAACTATTAACATCTTAATGTGACCTCCTTTGAGCCATTACCATAGATACCATTTTTTAGCAGAATCTTATTTCAGCCCATACCTTTGTGAGGAAATAAAAAAAATGGCATCTAATCGCACTAAAAGTGCGTCTTTCAGATAGGAAGGCAACGAAATCTAGTAGCGTTGCATCATTGCAAGGGTTGTCATTTGATTTCTGTCGCCAAGGCGAGAGTTAATATAGGATACACAATCCTAATTTTGTTCACCTATGATAAAAAAAAATGCTCATGTTATTAAGGGTAACCATATTTTTTGTCAGTGGAATCCTGTTTGTAAAACTGACAAAGATCAAGAAAAATCATAACAATACACTAAAAAGGATCTTAAATACCATGCATTGCTTTTCATTTTCAGCAATTTTGTGATGCTTACGAAAACTTGTAAAGTTTTGAAAACTTATTCATCGATACCAAAAAGTAAACGTAATGGACTTTATACACAAGTTTTACTGAATATCGAAACATAATTCGACAAGATTAATTATAGGAGCCGACTTGGGAAAACAACCATTGCTGACACCTTGCAACGATATCTCAACTCCACCTGCTTCAAGAGAGCTTTCCGAATTCAAGTTGGAACTTTACTGATACCAAAACTCTAGTTCCAAAAATCAACTGGAACTGTACTTATCGTAAGGTTTGAGTTCTCACTGAGTTCGAAGAAGAATATCTCCTGTGCCTTTAATGGTGCTTTTACTCCAGTTGCTTTTCAAATAGAGGACGATCTAGGTCAGGGATGGCGAACCAATGGCACGCGACACAATATTTTGGGCACGCCACCAATCACTAAGTTCACTACAAAGTATATTACGAACGAACGTTATTGTAGTTACATCGTGGACTACAATTGCTAATGACGCATAGTTTGTTTTCTCATAGCATAATAGTTAATTTCGTTGACACAACTGTATTATAAAGTTTATTTGTGCAATATTTACAATTTTTAACTGTTTTTTAATATCGCTAGTTCAGCAAAAAAACAAAAAGTGCAAGACAGTAAGTGTATTAGAGAATTTCAAATTTGAGGGACTGAGAAATATGGCATGATTAGTAAAGAAGACAAATCTGTGTATGCTTTATGTTCTTCAACAGTGGTATGTAGAACATCGTCTGTAAAACGTCATTTTGAAACAAATCACAAATTCGTTAGTCAAAAAAGCGAACCAAAGCAAAAGGAATTAATTGTAAGTGCAATGAAAGACAGAAATAAATAGTCGACGTCTATAATTAAATATGTTGGCAAAAATTATCAGACGAGAGCGGCAAGTTATTCGGCTGCAAATGACATTGCTTGGCATAGTAAACCTTTTCAAGAGGGAGAGATTTTGGAGGAAGCCTGGTTAGCATCCGCGCCCTCACTTTTTGATAATTTCGATAATAAAGATAAGATAATTCAGCACGTCAAAGATACTCCTCCATCTAAAAATATAATGAAAGAAAAATCTTAAAACTGGCCGGAAATGTAATGGATCAACAAAAAATTGACATTAATTCCTCTCCTTGTATATCGCTAAGTCTTGACGAAAGCAGTGACGTCACTAAATCTGCACGTTTAGTGGTTTTTACTCGATATTGCGTAGGAAACGTCATTAAGGAAGAATTAATTGCGATAACATCGATGCTAACAACTACAAAGGGCACAGATATTTGTACGTCTGTTAAAAATTCGCTTGCTGAGAAAAAAATTGATTTGAAAAAAATTGTTTCAGTAACAACTGATGGTGATCCAAGTATGACGGGAAAAAAAAATGGTTTCATGAGTTTATTTCGAACAGATGTGGGACTTTCGATTCTTGAATTCCCCTGCATCATTCATCAACAAGCCTTGTGTGCTAAGAGCGGTTTAACATCTCTTGATAATGCAATGGCGGTAGTCACAAAAATAGTTAATCTCATTTTGTCGCAGGCTTTAAATAAGCCAAAGTTTGATGCTTTTTTTAAAGGAAGTCACCTCGGTGTATAATGACTTACTGATGTACAATAATGTTCGCTGGTTGAACCGCAGGAACGTACTTCAAAGATTTGTTGATTGCTTGGAAGAAATCAGACTTTTTCTGCAAAATGAGGGGGGGGGGGATTGAACAATACCCACAGTTGTTATGTGGCTTTCACAATCGATGTTTTTTACAGACGTATGCTAACGTTTCAATGAATTGAACATGAAGCTTCATGGTTGGTATAACAATTATCGCGTCATAATAGATCTCATTCGTGCTTTTGACGCTAAAGTGCATATTTTCACACACACATGCATAGGAACAATATTATTACAAGAAACTACAAGTATTTTCCAAACTTGAAAAAAAAATCTACGATTTAGATATACATGAGAAACCAGGTGAAGAAACAGTAACTGAAAAATTTATTTCTGTAATTGATTCTTCAATCAATGAATTTGGCTAGAAATTGAAAATTTTGAAATGCAGCTGATTGATTTCCAGTCTAGTTCAATATGGATTCAAAAATTTATTCAAACAAGGAAAGAGTTGTAATTAATTGAAACAAAAAGATTGACAAGCAATGTAAGTAAAAATGCCAATAACAAAATTTTGGAAACATGGAATTCGTTACCAGACACATTTAACACTTTAAAGAATCTTTCTCGTGCTATTTTAATCATATTTTCACCTACCTATGCCAGCGAGTCATTATTTTCAGAGATGAGTAACATTAAAGACTCGCTTAGATATCGTTTTATGGACGACTCCAGTTCAGCATGCATTCTGCTAAAAGTAACATCTTACAATTAAAAAATAAGTTATTCGGCATCTAATCTGAAACAATAGAAGTTACACTAATGTTACTTCAATTTGAATTACACATATATAATTGAGACATTGCAAAATGTTTTTTTTTGAAGTAAATAAAGAGTTTTGAGTTGATAGTATTTAGTATTATTATTTTCCTAATAATCACGAAGCCAAAATTATTTGACGGCACGTTTATGACCTCATTAAAATTTTTTTTAGAAAAAATGGCACTTTGATACATAAAGGTTCGCCTCCCCTGATCTAGGTTATTTATTAATTAAAATCGATACAATAACACAATCCACAATCTTAGCTTTATGGTTTTTCTATAAATAGTAAATAATTATTTATATCATTATTATGGTAAATTTTCAGAGCAAAGCTAGTTTTAGATAAACGAATTTCAATTTCATCTTTATTCTTTAAAGGCAGTTTCATAATAAATAAATAAAATGAAATAACATAATAATAATAATTATGATAATAATAATAAATCTTTAATTTACATTCTTTGGTCATTATATTAAAGCCTTTGAAGCTGTTTTCACCTTTACTCATTACTTAGTTATAAAATACGAAAATGATCGCAGTTTTGAAAATAGAACTTAGAAACTACATTAGCATTTGAAGAAAGATATAAATTACGTCGAAAGAAACAAATTGCAGCGTAAGTCCGATACATCGAGAGAAATTTTAGCATTATGTAATGAGGCAGATTTTATTTATAATTGTGAAAATTTACACTTAACATACTTTTACTAAACCTGACTTCATTAAAAATACTAACATAAATTATTTTAAAATTCCAATTTTATTTTGAGACAAGTTTTACAATAATATAAATAGAATATAAAATAAACTGCCTGTCTGGGTGAGCGTTATTTACAAGAATGTACAAAATATTGTTTTTTAATATTACAAAACAGGAAGATGTAGGCTAGACAGAATAAGAACAAATAATTCGAGATAAAAAAAAAAAAAAAAAAAAACCCGTTTTTTAAAACAACGTTTTTAAGTGGTGGCAAAGTTTATTTAAAAAAAATTATTGAAATATTAGTTAAAACTTTGAGAAAAACCTCATATCTCTCTTGTCTTTAAGATCATTCTCTCTGCGTAGTTCAATATATCTTCCATAGATGGGGCCCGGTTACTACACAAATTACGCTATTAAAAAATTATTGAAATATTAGTTAAAACTTATCGCAAATGTCTAAATATTGCATTGTCAGGCGAGTAAGAACAATTCCCAAGGTTTCAGAGCTCTAGCTTAATGGGAAATTGGTTAAATTAAAGATCGAAAATTTGATGACACACTCACACACACCAAGTGAAATACAGAAAAACGTTGTAAAATACTTAGATGTTTCGGTATAAATAAAAAGGTCTTCTTTTTTAAGAGTGCACTTTATCAATATTATTATATTTCTAATTTGCTTTTTCGGATGAGATATTGCTCGTCTTCGTCTCTATCAAGAAACAAGGATGTGGAAGAAATATTTTTATTTTGATTAGTAAGCCAAATCGATTATTCAGATTTCCCGAAAGATTAGAAAGAATTTAACTGTTCAATATAAAGCATTTCACCCATTCATATGATGCAAAGTCACATTTATGTTAATCAACTCAATAGTTGGATTTGAAAAAAAAAATCAAAACAGTAATCATATAAATTTCAAGAAGGAAAGGAAAAAACTTTGAAATTGAAGTAACTTTATTTTCAAGTAAAAAAAAATTCCAGATATTTTAAATAAATGTAAATGATAGTTAGGTATCATAAAATCTTTAAAAAGGCCAGATGTATCCAGCCTATAATTGCTTGGTTTTAAGGAAATAGACCAGAGGTTCCCAAACTTTTTTTTTTGTGTGGACCACTTTCAAAGTTTTACTATTTTCGGTAGACCCCCTGTTGCTACATTTCTACTCCCCCTGTTGCTACATTTGTATTCCCAAAACTCCTAAAAAATATCACCCTAAATTGGGGGTGTTAAGAAGAAAAAAAAAAAGTAGCACATTTTCTTGTGTCCTATTTATTAAAATAATACTTGTGGTTATATGTGCGTAAATAAATATTTTTAAATAAAATAGTACCTCGGTACCTAAAGTTTAATCTTCCCTGGCTTTTTGTTCTTTTATAGAAGTTTTGAATAATCTCTAATATTTAATTTTTACAACATAACTACCTACTACTCTCAAATAGTAAAACAAATATAGCATGATTGATAAATTATAATATACCATAAAAATATGTGTAACAAATAGGCAGATACTTACTTTTTCCGGCACTGCAAACACTGACATCGATTCACTCACAGTCACATTTTTATGTTAAAATCCCGGAAACAAATGAGTAACGTTTTGTTCTTGGCATTCGTATTTATACTAATCTAGATTGCAAGCACAGCGCAAGTCGCATTTCATCCCTTTGCAGGTCTAAACAAGCATCCCGGACGAGTGGGCGCACGGGCGGCACTTTGCAAGTCTCGACATGTGGTATACACTTGTACTATTATCTATTGTTCTATTCAATTCTGTGTTTGAACTGAGTTTCGAATATTTTTGAGTACCTACCTAGTGAATGATGCTACCTGCCTACGTTGATAGGTAAATCCAAGCCAAAATTTTTGTTCTTTATTATGAAAACCAGAAAATTTTTCGTGGACCCCACTTACAACTTGTGAACCCCTGTTTTCTTTTCACGTCTACGTGGACCCCCGTGTGGTCTCCTATGGACCCTTGGGGGTCCATCTGGACCACTTTGGCAACCTATAAAATAGACCAACAAAAAGGCTATTCTTCCATTCATCCAAACCTCAAAATAACATTTTGATCATTTCGCATTTCTTTCAGCATTCGTGCTGCCATCTAAAGATCAGTTAATATACTAATTTCAGATTTCTTTAAAAAAATTAATTAGAAATAAACTTCAAAATAAATTACATATTTATTCACATAGAATTCCTTTATTATTCAAAAATTCCTTTGTTTCGTAATTATTTTTAGTTATTACTAAACATTTCACATTTTTTTTTTCTTATTATTTACATCTTTATTTGTTATACATTTTGTACATTATCATTTTTATGCACTTCACAATTTTTTCGCCCGAGAGTTAAAATTCATTCAATAAATGCCAGCAAATTCATTCTACAAATTAATTTGAAATGAAAAATCTTTACTAAAACTATTTCATTTTAAAAGGATAGTAGACTTTTAAGAGTTAGGGAAAAGAAAATAATTGACAAAATTAGGTAAAATACTCAATTCTAACAGACAACCATTACACCGGACAAAACTGGGTGGAAAAAATGTCCAATTTGCATTTCAACACATTTGTTATATGACATTATGTATCCAGTTATTTACAATTTCGTATCCGTTTACCCATCACGCATCTACTCGTACCATCATAAATAAGAACTTTTTATTCGTTTTTTTTTTCAAAGAAATATGTCCGACATTAACAACTACTTATAGAATTTTCTTAAAAAATCAGTTTCACTTTCCCTCTTGAAGTATTTAGAGATTTTAAACAATTAAGAAACATTTCATGTTCAAGCA
This sequence comes from Nephila pilipes, assembly GCA_019974015.1. NCBI lineage: Eukaryota > Metazoa > Arthropoda > Arachnida > Araneae > Nephilidae > Nephila > Nephila pilipes. The sequence continues at coordinate 10,100 of BMAW01059840.1, read as the reverse complement.
AAGGCGAAATGAAACATTCCAAAAATGTCACATGTAAGATTTTGTAAAATTCTCACAAAGCATCAGGACACACATTTTTCTTTAAAAAAATATAAACTTTAAATTCTGTAAGACTTTGATGAGTTTAAATACTTAAAATCCCTTTCTAGGTTTATAATGAACATAATAAGAATTTAAAAAATCTTAAAGAACAGAGCGGTGTATTAAGAATGAAATTAAAAAGAGAATTTTTTTTTTTAAAGAAGTATAGGAAGTACGTCTAGATTCCCTAAGTCTTAGACGAACGTAAATTATTATAAGTAAGAGACCTCATCCAATTTGGTGCGTGACATCATGTCAGATTTTTTTTTAATTTTATAGTTTCATTTCCTGGTGCAAAGATAGCTCTGTATTATTATTATTCTATTCTTTCTCCATATTATTATTTCTTTTACTTTCCGTGAATCTGCATGTTTGTTCTTGCAGTAATTTTCTCGGTACGAGTTTCACATTGAACTTGCGCGAAAAGTAACCGGAACACACAGAACATGTTGTCAAACTAAAATTTTCATACTGAAAGAATACATTTTTGAAAAGATTCGTTTCGAAATTAATCTTATTTTGTTATAAAGTGAAAACGGTGAATAAACCTAATGATTCCTAAAAAAGCTCCATCAAGAATAAAATACAAGAAACAAAATAAGGCATTTTAGTCATGTGATTTAAAATGCGCCAGAGCTATTTGTAGAGAACCAAAAGATAGGCGTCGAGCGACGTAAATGTGACAGATTTACGCGCGGTACAGACTGAGTTTTGCGTTTTGGTCCCTTCAGTATCTAAAGCAAATTTCGAAAAAATAACATACACCATCATAACAGATAGTTCCAGCTTAACAAATTTCGTACTTCTGGGTCATTCCATATTATGCATTGCTCCGTCCACAAATTCATTCACATACACACAAAAACTCTTCATTTTATTTATGTGGAATTTAGGACTTGCATAAGAAATGTATTTGGAAATCCATGATCTTTGAAACTCCCCGTAGAGAACCGGACATTGAATTACTTCTAGAATTTACTTCTATAATTTAATTTTGAAAACTCGGGCAGAATCAAAATATCTAACCTTAAAGAAAGCTGCAGGCCTTCAAATTTTAATTTTTGGTATATCATATTGCCATGAATCCTTGTATCACCTAGTGAGTTTCTTGAAGTCAAAATATAGTTCACAGTTATCTATCTCACAGAATTGCTGTGACTGATTTTAAAAAATGTTGCTCCAAATTTTAAAAAACAATTGATCAAAAGCCTTCGTTAAACATTATATTTTTCATTGATGTATTTTCATGACATTTTATTAGGAAATATTAAAATTTTGAAATACTTATCAACATGTACTAACATTTTTTTTTTTTTTTTTTTTAGAAAATGGCGTCAACACAAAAACGTGGGAATGAAATAAAGGATACATGGTGTGAGATACAAAAGATTGACATTATAATAGATTATGATTATAATAATTACTTTTAGTCTGCTTAAAGTATATTTCCATTACTAAGGTATATTTGATTTAATATTTTACTGTCTGTTATAGTTTTACTATCTGGACACAGAATATTATTGTCCACTTAATAATTTATCGTTTTCTCTTATGTTAATGTTTCATTTAATAATTGAATATTCATGTTAGAGTCGTCTGTTTTTATACTTTTTGTTCTTAACACTGGCATTATTTTTCCTTTCTGAAGGTTTTGCCTATAAAAATAAAAGTGGGTTAGGAATTAAAAGAAAGTAGTTTCTATTTATTTGATAGTGATTGTTCTGTGGAACCTAAGACTCGGAAATAAGCTCATTTTACGCAATTAAAATTCATTTTGAATAATTCTACTTTTTCGAGAATTTAACAGAGGAAAAATATTAGAATATGTTAAAACGAAATTAGGAATTTTTATTCTCAATTTTTGTTATTTTTTTCCCTCTTAATTATATTTTCTTGTGATTCTGGCATTTATAATTATATAGGCAACGTAACCAACTTTATTGAACTAAATTAAATTAAATTTGAATTTGTGTATTTATTACTACATAACTATGTAATGGCTTTTTATAATAACTGAAAAAACAGAATGCGGCTCTTGTTGACCTCATAATATAAAGTATTTCTTTAGAAAATTCTATTGATAATTCTAGAAGTAATTTTTTTTATTCAAGATAGATGGCAGCACGACATGAATTATACCTGAGTGGAGCTTTTCCTCTTGTAGATTAATTGGAAGTAGGAGAATAATATACAGTTATTACTTTGCAAGATAATAATAATTATAATTTTTTATGCTAAATTTAATCGAATATATTTCAATATTCACAATGGTAATGTAACATATTATCAGATAACTGTTTTATCTACCTTTAACAGAAACAGAGGATAAAGAAAGAATATTCAGATAGGAATCCAATATCCACTTAGGGAATATCAACAGATATTTAAATTGCTTTGCAGGAATTTTAGATTTATAATTAAAACTAAGTTAAGTGGTTTTAACGCCTAAAAACACTCATTATTTTTTCCCCTTCATTAATACGTATGAAAACTCAAGAATCTGCAAATAATTTATTCAATCCACCAATTTGTCCACTTACAAAGTTCGATAGTATTTTTGTTAATTGAGTTCACTTAATTTTAATCGACTCATAAAGAATCTAAAGAAAAGTTAGGAAAACAATTTCTCTTTCGATTTGTCATAAAATAGATCAAAAATTGATTTAAATTGAAATTCTATTTTTAAAACTTCTGTTTGTGTTGTCTTGAAAAAAAATCTATAAATTCAAACTATTATTAATAAGAAGCAGTTATATTCCATGTTAATTTATATGTTATAATGAAATATAACTGCTTGTTATATGTATAAGCAGTTTCATTTTATAAGCACTATAATTAATAATAAAAATACTTAATAAAATTCTGTATATCCCAAATAAAAAAAATGTAGTTGATATTTTGAAAAAAAAATAAAATTCTCAAATTTTTTCCCCCAAAGTAACATGAATATCGCTTGCTTTGAGAATCCAGAACTTGAATTTTGAGCTGACGTGGGGCATGTAAGTTTGGAGGGTAAGATTTTTATTCTTCAATTATTGTTCTTATAATTCTTCAATTATTGTTCGAACCACGAATCCTACAGATAATAAGGGATGGGAGTCACAAACGTTAACTGTTCGTTTGAACTATTCATCTAAAAGAGCGCCGAGACAGTTTGCCAAAATCTGTCTTTTGCTATACCGAACTATTCAGAATCTCTATTGGCATTCATTCGACTTTATTCCGTAACACCGTGTTTCTCGATTAGAGCAGTGGCTGCCGTAGTCATTGCCGCGAACTCGCAGCCGGCGGTTTTTGTCGTTTCCTGGATTCGAGCCTTGATGCCACTGAAGACCCGCAGTGTAGCTGGGGCTGATGCACGTCAAATATGTCGAGGCTCAAAGTCCTCCCGTAGACGAGGAGTGGAAGTTAGGAGAGGGGGTGCCAGCTCAGGAGTCGTCCAATGGCTCAAAATTGCGCCAATATTCTTCGTGTTGCATCTTGTGCTAAGTTAATAAAACCAATCATCATTAATTAGATGCCGAAAGAATTGTACATGTAGAATTTTCGTAATCAAAAACATTTTTTATATTTATTTCAATCTCAATGACCGTAGAACGTGTATCGTTTTTACTGCACAATACATGTATTCAATCGAGTGCACGATTTATTTGGTGCTATAGTTCTACTTATTTTTTAAAAATTCTATCATCCCATTTTCTTATTAATTAATATTAGTATCGGTAAGTTGTAAAATATTAGAAAAAACAATTTGCCGCTTTTTTATACGATACATCAAGAGTTCACTAAACTCTAATTCCAGTCAACAGATTTCATTACATAAATGGTGTTGCATGGTCTAACAGACCTCTCGCATTAAAGTAACTCCAGTTGTTAAATGCCACTAAGCGTTAGTTTAATAACATTCATAACATTTTATTCTCATTAATACAACTATATCGTTACAAAGAAGAAATGGGTTTTTACAAAAACCTTATATTATTTAAATATTTTATTTTTTGAACAAAGGGATCAATATTTTACTTAAAATATTCCGTTAGTTAATACCATATTTTTGTAATTGGAATGTTTTGAATTCATAATTGCTGAGGGAATGCACTTAAGGTTGTGGCGTTTGGTTATTCGTGATTTTTCCTTCACTGACCTTGAAGACTTTTTGAAATTTTAATTGCATAAAGTTACAACCCTTTGCCAACCAAGGGAAACGTGACTACACAAATTAGATGAAAATAAAATTGTAATGAATTGAATTGATTACACTGATATAAAAGCGAAATAGAACTGAAAGGAATTAAAGGGGAGACAGAGTGACAACGACAGCTGATATATGTTTGTAGGTTGGAGAGAAGTATTGTAATTAATCCTTTGATAATTAAAATTGGTTAGAAGTGACTCCTGGTTAGAGTAATGGAGTCGAGTCTGTTATAATCAAGAAGTGTTTCACTTGTAATCAACTTTGAAACATTTTTATCATAAGAAGCTACTGAGACGTACATTGTCAAAAAAGTCTTTAGTCCCAAATATAAATTAGGAACTGATTCTTGGAAGTCCATTTCTACTTTTACATTTTTAAGGCAGACAACTTTTAGCTTTGTCCATTTCATCTTTTGCTGCTTGAAGATGACGTCTTTATCGATTAATTTCTCACTGGAGGGCTGAAAAACTGCTCGTTTAAAATTTCAACATCACCGCTTCTAACACAAACTTTTAAACATAAACAAGGCACATTTGTACATAATCACCGCCCCAGAATAAGAAAATACCTTTTCTTATATTACTACAAATGCAAACATATACTTAAAAATAAAGCCCCTGGGATCTCCTACCCCTGCCTGTATGACACTGTAAATGTTGTTAAGAAATCTTTTTCTAGATGAACAATCTGTTACACCTGAATCAATTTCTTGAGAAATTTTTCTTTTCCATTTTGAATACATAAAAATCAATAGTCAAATCTTTTCTAAGTCAGAATGCTCTTGAGGAGTGGAATGCCTTTTTGGTCAAAGCTTTTCAAACAAAGATATCATTTCAGCAAATCACAAGAAACCGGAATAACACTAGCAATGTATATCCACACTGTCCTTAGAATAATCCCATAAATGCTGTTGTGAGATTTGCCAGCCCCCGAAACTGAAAAAGACGCGATTAAAATCTGGCTTCAGCATATATATATATGTGTGTGTGTTAGTGTGTAATGATTTTAATTTAATTAAATATACTCTTAATAATAATTTAATTTTCTATTATATCTCATTCTCCTGAACTGAAAAGTAAAGAATCCATTCTTATTTTCTGATCCCATTCCAAATTATCCTTTTATTTATTAGATCACGCGCTCATAAAAGTGGTTAAATCCTCATTCCCACGATCATAAATCTGCCAAAATAATCCCTACTAGACTCCTTGTCTATTATGAAATTCCCCGCAATCCTCATCCTGTACCACATGTTCTACGACGTCTCTTACGGAAAGATCCCTGCTATATAACAAAAAACACAACGAAATTATCTCTCTTATTCTCTTCTCACCTCTGCTGTAATCTTCAAATGGTCTTCCGCTTTGGCCTTGATGGCCGGAACCCGGACTAAATTCACCAGTACGTTACGCTCTTTCTGCTAGAAGGAATAAATATTGTTATTATGAAAAAAGGACTATTTATTTCGGCCATGTATTCTTTACGTTTGATTCATGTTGAAACAAATGTTAAATATATCATTCGTGATATTAGTCGACAGGATTCCCGATTCTAAAACCCCAATGGACTTGAGAGAGTTGCCTTCATCTTACGTAATAACTGCAAAAACGTCGATAAAAAAAGAGCTGTTGAATTTTCAGTCATCACTCCAGGAAATTTTTGGATTGTTTACTACGGCCATTTGAGTGGCGGATGATCTCTCCTGGCCATGCCAAAATTCTTTGTAGCTCACTTCAAAATTGATGCCGTGTGTGCAATAAGTTGTCTTCATTCATCTAAGTATTTGTAATTAAACTTACATTTCCTATCATGAAGCTTGTGGATCCCTTACAAAAGATCACAACAACCCTAGAAAAAAGAGTGTTACCCTTACAGAATCTTAATAACCTGGAATTCACAATCATATTTTCAAATTAGGAACATAAGGAAAATGAACTTGAAGTTAGTGATCCCTAAACCTAAAAGAAATTTTAAAACTTTTGAAAGATGATTGATTTTAACAATTACCCTTGTGGATATTTCATATTTCTTTAAAAGTAAATTGGTTATAAAGGTAAAAGTAATATTATTAAATTTAATAACTTTTAAAAATTCTATACATTTTATTTCTGTTAAGCAAAATGTTTTGTGAGTAGAATATCATATACTGATATATTATAATAATTGCCGTAAGTTGATTCTGATTTAAGTTTTAATACAGTGAAAAGTTTAGAAAAAAGTAAATGGTGTTTTGTTTTATTTACAGTTTCTATGTAGTAAAATTAAAATGCCTTCATTGCTTTATTGATATTTAATAATTTTTCATACACTTCTTTCACTTACGCTATGAAAGTATATGAAAACTAAAATTATGAAAATATGTGTGATTTTATAGAAAATATTATTACAAATTTTGATTTTTGTTTTGAAAATAGGTGTATTGATTTTAAAATAGTAATTAAGATAATAACTGGTGAGAACATTGCTTTCTGCATAATTAAATTGATATTGGTTTAATTTTGGTTCTTAATCTTTATGAAATGAAAAAGATTATATACCTTGCTATTTAATTAAATGTTTTGAAAAGATTTTTTTTTGAAAAGTATTGCATCATGTGTCTTATATATTACAAAAGTTTTGGAATTTAATTAAATGGTTCGAAGGTTTTTTGTAAAATATTAAATCATGTGTTGTGTATATTATCAAGGCATTGGAATTATTCTGTTTTAAAAATGGGCCTGGTTTCTTAAAGTTTTTAACTATATAAAAATGGGATATTACATGATACATAAGTAAAATAATTTTGAATTGAATTCTAAATTAATCTTTAAGTTTGTGCAATATGTGAATAATAACAATATTTTAGTTTATGTGTGGGGTAAAACGAAAAGATTTTGCTTATATTCAATATTTCAGAATATTTTTAGTGTTACAGTTTTTGAATATTTTGAAAATATAAACTAAAATCTTATTATTACAAGGTAAACAAACCAGAGAATTGATAATGTGGGAAAAACAAATGAATATGATTTAATTTTAATAATTTGTGATTTATTTAGAAAAGGATTTGAATAATATTTATTTTGATTTGAGTGGTGTATTCTTAGAACAGGTATAAGAAATATGTTTGATTTTTCATACTTTAGTTTTAAATTATCACTATTTAGTTTTGAAATGAATATAAACAGTATTTTGAAGTGAATATTTATTAAGTTGATTTGAATGAAACATGTTGTTTTACATTACTTAATTAAGAAATGATAAATAATATATTGATTTGAATAAATATTTTATATTGAAATAAGAAATGTTATATACTTTTTGAAATGAATATTACTTGGTTTTAAAATGAAAATCAACAATGTGTTATGTAATGAAAGAAAAAGAAAAACGTTTAATTATCATAATACTATTTAAGTTTTAAAAGGTGTTTGTATTTAAAGGAATGTATGTCTAGTTCAGATGATTTCTAAAGATGAATGTCTTAATTTTAAAGGAAGGTGGATAGTTAATTTAAATGATGAATAACATAAATAATAAATAAAAAAAAATAAGGTTAGTTTGACATGCGAACAAATGTGGCACCGTTTTATCAACAAATCCCATTTCTTCTGATAATTTGGTAAAAAGATTTGGTTAAGAAATTGCCGTAGGCTAAGTCAATAAGAAAGTAACAATACAAACATACTTTTATTCATAATTTTTAAATTAAATTACTAATAATTGAAAAAAAAATTAAAAAACTTGCGTTTCCATTCCTGTTGACGTTTCTGTACCATGTGGAAGAACAGATTTAAATTTTTACATGTTCACTCCTCAAACCAGCGAAGCATGTGAAAAATGTAAACAAATAATGATATTGTGTCAGAGTCTTGTCATCAGTGTGTCTCTTATCAACGGAAATTGCTTTTGTCTCTCGTGCCACACTCAAGGCAAAGAGGTTCACGCACCACTGTTCTCTTATATATATATATATATATGTGTGTGTGTGTGTGTGTGTGTGTGTGGTTTCACCCCAACATTCTTTAATTTTGCTGGGGGTTCACGTACCACTACAATTCAAAATTTATGAGTCTGGTTAACATGGCGTTGCATTTCTTGTTGTGTTCGAGTGTAATGGATCACAATGCAACTAAATTTAAAAAATGTCAAATTCATCTTTTTGAAATTTTATATTTGTTTGAATATTATGTTTGAATTATCAAATGTGCCACCCCCACATCTCTGTTATTTGTGCATTTTTTTTACAGATTTAATTATTTATGTTAGCAAGTTTTTTACTGAAATATTTATGTTAGATATTAAGCACAATACAACACACAACATACAAATTTACCTTTTTATTTAGTACTTAATATTTTGATTATTTAATTGAAATTGTTTATGTATTTTGTGAAGGTGAGGGAATTCTTTAGAGCATAACATTTTTAGATCTTAATTTTAAATATGAATTTTTTAGAACTAACATTTTTAAATATAACTCTAGTTTGAAGTTTAAATTTCAGTATTTACTTGGATACTCCTATAAGATAAGGTTGAATGTTAGGGCTCAACGCACATCCGCGTCTTGCGGAGGGGAGAATTTTGTAATGATTTAACTTTAATTTAATAAATATACTCTTTATAATAATTTAATTTTCTATTTCCCCCCCCCCCCCAAATTCAAAAGTAAAGAGTCCATTCTTATTTCCTGGTCCCATCCCAAATTATCCTTTTGTTTATTAGATCACGCACTCATAAAAGTGGTTAAATCCTCGTTCCCACGATCATAAATCTGCCAAAATAATCCCGACTTGACTCCTTGTCTATTATGAAATTCCCCGATATCCTCATCCTGTACCACATGCTCTATGATGTCTCTTATGGAAAGATTTCTGCAATATAACAAAAAAAAAAAAAAAAAAAACGAAATTATCTCTCTCTTATTCTCTTCTCTCTTCTCACCTCTGCTGTAATCTTCAAATGGTCTTCTGCATTGACCTTGATGGCCAAAACCCAGACTAAATTCATCAGTACGTAACGCTCTTTCTGCTAGAAGCAATAAATATTGTTATTATGAAAAAAGAACGATTTATTTCGGCCATGTATTCTAAATGTTTCATTAAAGTTAAAAGCGTTAAATATCATTCGTCTTATATATATTTTTCAGACGAATTCCGATTCAAGTAAGGTTGAATATTTAGATACAGAACTACAGCTAAATAATTACACCATTTATAGTAATTTATTTGATAAGAGAGATGCATTTGGGTTTAGGGTAATTAAAATACCTTACTGGGAAAGTATAATATTCGCTTATCCATGAACAGAAACATTATTTTAAACTTTTTGCATCGTAATAAACTGCTAGTTACTCATGATAAAGACGGATTCAATAACAATAGAAAATTTATAGGAGAATATATGGAATGTGGTTATCCATTAGATTTTATTGGGAATATATCTAAAAAGATATATTCCCATTAATTTGTATGAGGATCCATTTTCATATGTTTTAAGATTTCCCATGAGGAGTTCTTAGGGATTCTGAAGGATATTGAAATGTCATTAAGTAAATTTTTATATTATGACAGTTTTTTTACTAGGATCTTTATTTTATGATTTATAAGAACTGTACTTATATGCTGAAATGTAGAATAAGTGAACATAAATATATAGGTCAAACATCTAATTATATTAATATTAGAATAAATCAGCATAATTCACATTTAAAGAGATACCAAAATGAAAATCAATTTAGCAGAATTGAAATCGCGCATTTTAATATATGGATTTGATAACATTTATATATATATATATACGAGGCATGTTTTTTAAGTAAGTACCGTTTTGAAATTAAAAAAAG
>BMAW01059837.1:0-11687 GCA_019974015.1 Nephila pilipes | reverse complement strand
TTTTTACCTTTACATATTAGAACTTCCTAATAATTTTAAATTCCTCATTGCTCGCTATATTAAAACGTAACTTATTTTTTCAAATGGAGTTGGACTGTATTATAAATTAGATAGCAGTGTTTATAAGTGGTTTTTGAAATGACATGCCTTCATCTGTAGAAGTTAAAACATTTTACTCTTTTTTTCAATATTCTTGTTTGAAAATTTTGAATGTTTTGTTTTTAAATGCCTGATATCTATGTGTATAATATTCAGAATAAATTTTTCAAAAATATGATACAGTTTTATTTTTTCTGTGCACAGCGAATCATTAATTTTAGGTATTAGATTTGTTATGATGTAAATTCAAAAGGAAATATATATATATATTAGATGAAAAAAAAAGGCTGTACACCTAAGTTTTTTACTATGGAAAATCTAATTTTCTTCATAATGTTTGCAAGATATTTCCAATAACTTATTATTAAAAAACTGAGCTTTCAATAAAACTCAATTTTCTGCATGTATAGGATTTTAACAGAACTATATATTGCTTTTAGAAGTATTTTCACTCATATTCAGTAATTTGACAAAATGTTATTGATTTGAAAGAAGTAAAAAATCTGTTTACCTTTACATATGAGAACTTCCTATATTTTAAATACCTCATTGTAAGCTACATTAAAACATAAGCAATGTTGTACGAATGGGGATAGAGTTGGAATATAGCATGGATTAGATAGCAGTGTTTATAAGTGATTTTTAAAGCGATATGCCTTCATCTGCAGGAGTTAAAATATTAATTTTTTCTTAATATTCTTCTTTCAAAAATGTGAATGTTTTGTTTTTAAATACCCAATATCTATGTGTATGATATTCAGAATAAATTTTTCAAAAATATGATACGGTTTTATTTTTTCTGTGTACAACGAATCATTAATTTTAGGTATAAGCTTAGTTATGATGTTAATTCAAAAGTAAATATATATTAGATGGGGGGAAAAAATGCTGTACACATGTAAACAATATACATGAAAAAAAATGTTAAGTTTTTTATAATGGAAATCTAATATTCATCATAATATTTCAAGATATTTCTAATAACTTATTATTAAGTGACTGAACTTTAAATAAAACTCCATTTTATGCACATATAGGAAACAAACCATATATTGCTTCAAAAAACATAAATATAATTCTTTATGAACTGAATTGCTTTTGTAACTAATAGCTCAGATTCCTTACACATTTGTTTTGAAAAGAATTTAACTCTTGAATCGAATCGATTTTTGTTAATTAAAGATTTATTAAACCACTCGAATTGATTTAAATTTGAGGTATAAGCTCAAATTACAGTTTATGATCACATAACAGTTGCATTTTTGTTTCTAAAAGTAACAGTTTTGTTACAGTAAATGAATGAATTTTGGGTAAACTCGAACTTTGATGGATCCCCTTGGCGATTTTTTGGAAATCGCGCCAAGATGGCGCCAAAGCGGGTGTTTCAAACTCGGAGCTTCCGAAAGAGAGAAATTGGCTCTTGCGCCATAAAACCTCACAGTCACTCACTCACCGAAAGAGAGAAAAAAAAGATGGCGTCGTGCCTGGAAGGCAAATGAAGTACCAGAATGACACCAAGGTGGGTATTTCAAATGAGAAGCGAGAAAAGATGGCGTGGAATCCCCTTTTACAGATTTTATAGGGTTACCATAAACACACCTGCATGGTAACCACATTAGCGATTTATCGCCAAAAGAAAGTTAAAGTTTGCCAAGCCCCCTCCAACTTCGATTCAACCGAATTTTGAATCGGAAGTTTTGTAACAAAAACTTCATTAAGTGTAAAATAATATATAAGATGAAGAAAATGATACTTGCAAATAAAGGAGTGCTTATTTATTTCCCTGAAAATTTTAATTGATATATATTTTTCTGTTTAAAATTCATTTTCGATACAACAACACAGTATCGGAAAATAAATTCAAAACATACTCACTGGATTGATTCTCATATTTGATGCAGTAACAGATTCACAAATAAATACATGACACTCATTTTTCTATTCCACATTCATAATTGATACAAGATTATATTCAAAAATGAGTATGTGAAGTCTCCATTTTGAGTACGAACAAAAATGAGTATGTGCGAGACTCAAATATGAGTATGTTGGGATAGGAACTATTTTGAGTATGTGACGTATTCAAAAGTGAGTACGTGAAGTTGCCATTCTGAGTATGTGCTTGTTACTGAAAATGAGTATGTGCGAATCTCAAATTTGAATACGTTGGGATCGGAGCCATTTTGAGTATGTGAAGTATTCAAAAGTGAGCACTTTCTACTCGATTTTGCATACCCGTTTTTCGCAGTGCTTTTCAAGGTACATTTATCCAAGGGCAGGGAGCACTTTAGAAATAACTGCGATGGTACTGGCAAAGTGCACTGAATTTTAATTGATTAATTATTTTTCGATCACGGCCGAAGCCGCCAAATTTCTACTCTGTAGAATCCTAATTACAGAAAGGGGGGGGGAACATGGCTCGTTTTCTTATATTGTGTAGGGATTGTACCAGATTCAGTGAAGAGGAGGGTTTTTAAAAAATGATTTTTAATAAAATGATATGTTTATATGACATCCCATACTCACCCCTTCACAAAAAACGCTCTGTACAAGCGGGCTTTAAGCACGGAAGATAACAAATCATACAATAATAAAAAAAGCAAAAATTATATATTTTGTTAACTTATAATGAATATTAATATTTTTTTTACTTTTAATAAGTATCACATTTTATCTATGTTTAAATGCTGATTAAATTTTCAATTTTGTACAAGAATGGGAAAAACTGTATATTTTTATCTTTCTCAGTTTTAAGAACACAATATGGTTAAAGTATAAACACAGTATGGAAAAAGTACACTCATAGACAAAAAAATTAGCGCACCAAGAAATAATTGCGGGATCGTAACGAAACTTGGCATGAAGGTACATGTCGGGGAGATATGCAAATGATTAGAAATGCAGCGTGATTGCGCATTACGTATAGCCGGTAGAGGGTGTTTAACTGCGTTCTCCGTCGAGTATAAAATAGGTAACCAAAGTTTGTTTGAGTGTGCTGAATCGTTTACAAAGGAAGAGCTGAGGTATACATGCCATTATGCCGTTTTCTAAGACAATATGAGCAGCTGTCGCAGTTTGAGAGGGGGCGAATCATCGGTCTGATGGAAGTTGGGTGGTCAGCTAGGCGAGTAGCTCGTCAATTAGGCCGCTCTGATTGTGTTGTGAAGAGGTGTTGGGACCAATGGATTCGAGAGATGTCATTTACACGAAGACCAGGCTCGGGACGCCCTCGACAGACCAGTCGCCGAGAAGACTGCCACATCGTAAGAAATGCAAGCTTGCAGCCAGCTTCTTCATCGGTCGCCATCCAGGCACAGGTAGAACCTTCACTAGGGGTCCCTGTGTCTTCTCGAACCATATGAAAGCGCCTGGCTGAAGGACATTTAGGATTGCGGCGCCCATTACGTGTGCTGCCCTTGACGCCCACCCATCTACGCCTCCGTTTGGAGTGGTGCCGCGCATGAGGAAACTGGACTGCAGCGGAATGGAACCAGGTCGTCTTTAGCGACGAATCGAGATTCAATCTCAGCAGTGATGACAATCGTATTCGTTTGTGGAGACCCCGTGGTGAACGCCTCAATCCTGCCTTTGCTTTACAGCAACACACCGCTGCCACAGCTTGTGTGATGGTATGGGGTGCCATTGCCTACAATACACGGTCACTCTTAGTATTGATCCGTGGCACCATGACAGCCCAGCGGTATGTTCATGACATCCTGCAACCACATGTGTTGCCACTCATGCAACGGCTCCCAGTAGCCATTTTTCAACAAGACAATGCTCGGCCTCGCATGCAAGTGTGTCACAAGACTGTCTCCTCACGGTTACTACCCTTCCTTGGCTGCCCTATCTTCCGATTTGTCTCCAATCGAGTATATCTGGGATCATTTGGGACGGCGAGTTAGGCATCCCACGAGTTTGAACGAACTAGAGGCAAGGTTACAGCAAATATAAAACTAAGTGTCTCAAGACATCACACAGAACTTGTTTGCCTCAATGCCAGATTGTATCGCATCGTGCATTCGCGCTACAGGGGGTTCAACAGGTTTTTAAATCCTCCGTTCTTTAGCCTTTTTCTCTGAAATAAATGATCCTTTTTCTTTGATTTTCTAATCATTTACTTATATTAAAGTAGTCATTACGTATGTAAAATTTCGTTTCAATTTGACGACTCCTTCTTGGTGCCCTAATTTTTTTGTCCATGAGTGTATGTAGTATTGCAAGATAATTTTATAAGACTATCTTAACTCATAATGATATAGATCTCTTTTTTCTACTTTAAAAGTAATTTATGATTGCATCCTTTTTGGCAGTATTATGTTGTGAAAATTTTAAAATGTGTCATAAATATGATCATAATAGTCATAAATAAATAAATCATAAGCAAGATTTCTTAGAAAAGTATTGAGTAAGAAGAATTGAAAGCTTACAAAAATGAAAATTCATTACATTTTATGTCCAAATAGAAAAGTTTATTACGAAAACAGATTAAATTTGTTTCTTTGTGTTACAAATTGTTGTCTTGATTACTGTAATATTATTTGGCCCTGAATTTTTTCTATTCATCTATAATATTTTGTCATAGATTAATTTTCACTCAAACTCAAGCAAATATAAAATTTTATTTCAGTTTGACTAATCTAATTCATGTAATATTATTTTGGAGGATTACAATAAGAAGGTTAAGGGGATGAAGAATATAATAAAATAATTGATCCAATAGCAAATATTTATAATATTATGCTTAAGATCATTAAATGATATCTGACATTTTTTTTGTAACTTTTTTTTTCATACTCTTGTCTTAGTGAACAAAAATGTTCAAAATACAAGTATTTTCTTTTCTTAGTTTTCCTAAAATATTCTCTTCGGATTTTAATTAATGGCTTGATAAAAGAAAGGGAGGAAGTATTTGATTAAAACGCGGAACAATTTAAATTAAATAAACACAGGATCATTAGCTGATTTTGTTTGCATATTGTTGAAAATAAAGCATAATTTTCATAGCTATGTATTTAAATGAAGCAATTTTAACAAAAAGTAAAATTAATTAAATAATAGTTCATAAAATTAAATAATTAATAAATAAAGTTCGAATAATAAAAGTTGATAATCTTTAAAAAAAAATTTAATTAAAAACATTTTGAAAAGAACGAATTGTTAAATTGTAGTTTCAAATTTGGTAAGCATTTAAGCATTATGTAGAATTATCCGTGAGAGCGTGAAAGAGAAATTAAAACATGTGTGTAAGACATGTGCAGAGATTATCGAAGTGATTAACTTTTTTGTATTTTTTTCACTAATAATTGTTATAAATTACTAAGAGCTTTGAATCAATCGAAAAGAACGTACAAGAATTTTTGAGCAAAGTATAAATTCGTAAAAAGTTATTGTTAAAAAAAAATTAAATTGAATCAAGTGGTATGAAACAATTTACAATCAAAACGAAGGAATTATTGTGTTAACGTTTAAAATATTACTGATGTATTTGCAGGTGTTTCATTCAAGATAAAAAAAAAAAAATAATCGCTTAATAGACTAATTTGAAATATATTCTAAGTGTAAAGGTTGGTAGAATATAATTGAATTATGTTTTATCATTGTTTATTTTAATCATAATTCCGTGATTTACGAATGTTTGATATCACTTTTAACATCAAAAAAGCATTTAAGATTTTGAATAAAAAGCTTCTAAGAATCCTGCTAATAATTCAAATTTTATCGAAGTCGGTGTGTTTAATAATAAAAAGAGGGGGTGGGGGATGAATTATATTTTTTATTTAATTTCTTATTATTAATCTTTGATTTAAGAATGCTTCAGTGGAGCTGCGGGTTCTGGATCCACTAAAAACCTGTAATATTGAGGGAATGGATGCAAATCTGAAAGGGTACAAAATCCTTATGTTGACATGACTTAGAAGAAAGAAGAGTACTGTACTAGATTAAATATTGTCCGATTTGCTTGACAGTAGTTCAAAATTCGGTCCATGGCCCAAAGCCTTCCTGTTTTTATAAGTGCAACGTTAACAAACAATCAATAAAGAACTCTTAAAATAATATGCTTATGATATTTAAGTGATACATCTGAAAAGCTTTTTAAACTATTTTTTACACTTCTGTCTTACAAAATAAAATATTGAGGAAATAAATATTTTCCCTTATATATTATCTTTAATTAAGTCAAAATCACCAGAGAAATTAATTCTGAAGAATTTATTTTTAAATTTTTTTTTCTCCAGAAATTTATTATATAAGTGCTAATTAATCCCGATTCGTTTTCACCAGAAACTGAAAGTGTATTTCCTTTTGAAAAATTATATTTTTCCGCACTCTTTTTGTTATATTTTCAATTCTCGGTTTTTATAAAATACTATCTTAGCACCTTGTTTATTAGAATTCATTCTATGCATTAATCAAAATGATAAGATATTATACAGGAAAAAAAAAGAAAGGAAACATTTAATTAAAAAGGTTTTTAAAATTTAAAACATTTTAAAATGAAGTAGTAAAATTATCGTTTCTTTTTAAATCATTCCTCAGAAGTAGTTAAATGTTAAATTGGCATTTCTAAACCTCTCCTTCTTATTTGTACACTAAAGAATGCGGTTGATTTCCAGTTTTATTGAATCAATTTTTTTAATAATCAATCTAGGGTACCTTTTACCCTAGATTGAGAGCGAAACAATTAAATTTGTATTAAAACCACCAAAAAAGAAATGTGTACCTAGTGTTACATTGTAGTGTTAAATTTTTTATAATTATCCTTAAAGCCGAGACTTGCTATAAATAATGAAAAGTTTTAAGCCCATTGAAAATAATTTAAGGAAGTATTCAGTTGTAAGAAGCTATTGTTAAAAGAAATAGAATTGAATCAAGTGGCATGAAATTATTTACCGTTATATGGTAACATTGAAAATATTATTAATGTAATTATCCACATTATATGTAAAAGAAAAGTAAATTATCATTTCAGAGGCACACATACACGAATTTGAAACATAATGCTCTACAAGTGAGGTTTAATAGAAAACAAATTTTTTACAATTGTGGACGTTGAATGTTTTTGCATTGTTTATCTCAATCAGGTTTCAGAGATTACCCCACTCCATAGCTGTTTTTATAATATAGCAACCCTATACATATTTTTTAAAAGTATTTATTAATTAACCAATTATATCCGAATGTCTGAAATAATTTTTCATGCAAAAAGGGAACCGTCGGACAACTTTTTTCCATGCATTAATCTTAGCTGCTTAAGTCTTGTGCCCATCCGCTTTTGCACATGACCAATACATTGGTCATCCCCGTACGGTTTGTTTTCAGAAAGGACACTAAAAGTTTAAGCAACACAGTCTTCTATATAATTGAAATATTTCAGCTCGTGAAACTTTTCTTAACGATCGAAAATTCTCAACATTCCTACTACCTCCATCTTACCAGCAGAGCCAGAACAGTTTTTTCAGCATGAATTCCTATGGTTTTTCTGCCATTTCTTGTATTTCAGACAAAATTTAACACATTTGTAAAGATCCTATCCTTTACAAAAAGACGATAGTACCTCCCTGTTTAAAACTTTACCTGTTTCTGCACCTATCACAGAGAACACTCCAATTAATGACGAGTGTCCTTTCGTCTTCCAAGTCCCATCACCGCTGATTGTTAGGATGTTATCAGGAGACGAATATTTTTCTTCTTCCGCTGCTCTTTTCATACTTGCTTCTCCTACTTCTTCCGTAACATGCAAGAGTTTGCTGTTTATAGCATCATAAGCTTTTTGCTCGATAGGACTAGGAAGATTCATCATTGTGCAGAATGTTCTTAAGTCTTCTAAGCCTTTGCCAATACATCTCATTGTCAAAACAGATCTTCAATTTATTTCTGGAGTACTTTTTTCTTATTTCTAGTCATTTCACCGCTTGTAAAAGAGCTGACAATCCCACAGTTTTTACAGTCTATTTGAAAACAAGAAGACCAACACCGCCTTGATTTCTTACTTATTTTCATTGGTTCATGACACTTAGTGAAACTTTACACAGACAGAATAGAATTAAAAACCAACATGTGATGTAGTATTCTATATCCTTTTAAAATTCTCACTTACCGCAGATTATGTTCCAAAGAAGACTGAACATAAGCTAATTTCTTGCTGGAAGTAGACTTTGTGTTTACATCATTCGTTGGTAAAACTTTCTCAACTGATAAATTATTCTTACCTTTTTTTAAGAAACTTATTCCTATAGAATCTCCTTTTCTTTGAACACTTTCCAGGTGGTATTTTCGAAGTAGATTTATCCATTTCTCAAATTAAGAATTGGTGCTTAAGAACATGCTTATTAATGCACAAAATTGTGTTCAAACAACGTGCTAAAATTAGCAAATTGAAATAAAATAAGTATAAACAATGTGCTGAGTTGCAGGCTTCCTTCTGATAAGTTTCAGCGTTTAAAATATTTTAAAGAGGCTTACTTAGAAGTAAAGTAATGAAATGTAAATAGAAACTAAAATTTTGTGGGCGTGGTATCTGCCATTTAAACACTGATCTTACTAAAACAACTTTGGAATTTTTCAAGTAACTTTTGAAGTATTTTGAGTATCGTCAAATGGATGGTATCAAAATGTTTAGCTTGAAATGAAGAGCAACATATACGTTTTTCAAAAAATCGGAAAAATTTGAAGTTTAACACCCCTGAGACCCCTTACTATACTTTTTGGATACTTTTGTCATTGATAGCCCGATGTAACGTGTCTACACTTCCAAAACTATCTACTTGCTTAGGGTCTCCGTATGTTTCTTCCGCAGTAACAATTCTTTGAATGATTATAAAAAAAATGATATATCGAAAAGGATAAGTTCCCAATTTTGTTTAAACTCAAAACAAAATCCAACGCAAATTTCTCGCTTCCAGTAAAAATATAGATGTTACCAAAAATAAAGCATAAGCTAGTATATAAACACACATAATGTACAACTTCCTCCTTCAATAGTATTTTGAAAAATGAATAAATCGTAAACAATATTATCATTTATTTACTAACAATTCGAAGCTTGACTATATTTCAACTGGATAGTGGCTAAAGGAATACAATCTACTATCCAGTTCAAATAATTTTTTTTTACCCGGGTGCAATTTCCAGAATATCAAAGTGATAAAAATGAAATTATTTTAATTAATAGCTTCTTTTTTCGCAATGATTTTCATAAGTGCTTATTTTAGTAATCCGAAACTCATATTTTATATCAAAATTTTATGAACAGTAAAAATTAAAAGCAATTTAGCATTTTTAAATTAAGAAATATACTTATTTATGTTCCTTTGGGCATTGTTGAAAAAAAAGTTTCATCTTTTTTCATCCTGCCTCTATCGAATTCTGACACTTGTTGGCAAGTATTTCTTCTTATTCGAGGCATAAGATGATATTCTAAGCAAGCTCCCACCTTACAAAGCACTTTCCTTGAGAGAAACATACTACACAACTTTTCAATAAGATTTTTCCTTTAAACATAACTTAGGTACCCTTCATCAAATTCTCTCTTTCTTAAAAAAATGTATGGACTCTGTAAAAAATTGTTGATATCCGGATTGCCCATTCAATGTCTTCGAAATTCATAAAATATTAACAAATGAAATAGAAAACACCACCCAAGTTGATATTATGAAGCATTTTAAAAACAAAAATAAAATTCTAAATAATACTGTCTCCAATCAAGAACTTAAAATAAAACAAATGGAAAAATCTCAACAGGAATCGAATGACAAATTTGAAACTCTGTTTAAAAACCTAACTTCTAAAACCGCTTCAAAATGTTCTGAGAAGCTAAAATCTTCTCCTACCATCATTACCGAAAGTAAAGACAACAAATTTCACCAAATAAAAAGTAAAAGAAAGTTAAACTATCCCAAAAGAATTATAGATATGAATTCAAATTTTTTTTAAGAAAACAGGAATTTAACCTTCGATTGAGCAACACATACTCTAAGTTCTCTGATGAAGATTCAGACATCGAGAGCAATGATGATTTCCTCTCTGATATGGACGATATCACTCCTCAAGCAATTAGAAGTGATAAAATTAAATATAAAATTAATAATAATGTTACTGATGAATATGACTTAAACTTCTCCGACGTATTGAAAGAGGTAGCTAAAAAAACCCTCCCCCAATCATCTTAACTAATATTGACGACCCGAAAGCAACTCTTGAAAATATGAGGAAACTGATAAAATGCGAACTCAAAGGAGACTTCAAAAGAAATAATTAAATTCAAAAGAAAAGAATAAATAATAAAAAAATTCCCCTAACAGTTTAAACATTTAGAACGATACAAAATCTTGTTCAAGAGAGGAATTTAGAAGCTCACACATTTGAATTACCTAATGAGAGAATCCTTAAATGTATAGTTAAAGGCCTCCCAATCAATTATTCTCCCGTTAAAATAATGCAGGAATTAGCTGAATATAGTCTAATAGTCAAAGAATTCAATAACTTAAAATCCAAAATAATAATAATAATCAGCCTCTACCCCTATTTTTAGTTACACTTTCAAAAACAGAAAGTAACAAAAAAAAAAAAAAAAAATTTGAAATCAATAATATCGTATACCTTTCATTCAAAATTGAGCCTCTGTTTAAAAGAAAAATACCCAATCAATGCTATCGCTGCCAAAGTTATTTCCCCCACTCTAGATTCTGCGCTAGGGAATTTAAATGTGTGAAATATGGAGATAATCATCCAGCTCATAGCTGCACCCAAACTCCTGAACCCCCCGCCCCAAATGCTGTAACTCAGTGGAGATCATACTGCAAATTTCTCTGGTTGCCCCAAAAATCCTATGAATTTCACCCCCAACCACAAACAACTGGGAAGAATGACGTAAATATGCCAAAAACAGTAATGGCCAAAACGACCAAACCACCAATGACAGCCAGTCTTCAAGTTTTCTCTTTTTTAATGAAATTTAAAAAAATTTCAAACACTTCAAGTCAGATAAAATAATGGAAACTTACCAACAATTTAAATCAATAGGACAAATATTCTTTGATAATAAACTTTATTTATGTTCAAAAATTGAAAAATCATTCCAGGTTATTTGCAGTATGATGTCCATCTGGTTCTAAAATTTAATATGCTACATAAATTACCCCTAATCCCTCCTGATTGCGAGCTGGAATGCGAATAATAATAAATCAAAAAATAGGGGAACTCCAAAATTTCACAGATGATTACAACCTGACATCCTAGGAGTCTAGGAAACTCACTTCAAAACCTCCAAAAAAATTAAAATTCCAAATTACAATATATACCGTTCTGACAGATCAACCCATTGCGGTGGAGATACCGTAATTAAATCATATTTTAATTAATAATTAAAAATAGTATTCATCATCATATGGTCATTATAAAAATACCTCTACCTCTGAAAATAACACATGGATCAATAAGTCCCGAGACTAACATTGAAAACAACATTTTTTTTGCAAAATTTTTTTTATTCATCAACATAATCACCTTTTAGGGTGATACAATCGTTCCAACGCTTTTCCAATTTTTCAATACCATGTTTATAAAAAAAATTATCTTTCGCTTCA
>BMAW01059831.1:801531-832265 GCA_019974015.1 Nephila pilipes | reverse complement strand
ACTTAGAATGTATAATGAATATGTTACTTAGAATGTATAATGAATATAAATGTACATGTACAAAGTACAATAGATCAAAAACATCAAGTATTTCTGCGAACTGGCTGACAAAATTTAAGATTTTATTGCTTCGATTTTGAATAATTCGTGGAGCACGTCATTACATTACTAACTTCGACATTTTGAGTCTGGTTTTTTTAAATTCGAGTTATATAGTATAAATATATATTATCAATAACTAATATGGGGAAATAATAACTCGAGTCACAAAGTGTATATAAGTGTATATTTACGGGTTCATCTGAAGGGAATGGCAACTTTTCATGTCTTACTGAGATTTACGAGTTAACTATAGGTTAGAGTTATCCAGGTTTTTTTACACTGTACAAACAATCAATTTCTGAGAGCCATTGTAAAATTTCGCTCTGGATGTTTATGCAACATTAAATTCGTTGAGATTTAAAAAGCAATTTAATGATTTAACACAAAGCTTCTTATAGAAAAGAATGTAAAAGTAGGTATAAAGACTAGGACACTTTGAACAAGTTCGGTATACTTACTATTTTAGTGTTAAATACTAGACTTTTTGTAGACTTTTGTAGACTTTTAGAAATTGTAGACTTTTGTAGAAATTGTAGACTTTTTTGGTTTTATCAACGTCACACTAGGAACAACATGAGGGCTATTGGCGACGCATCTCGTAATTGTGAACATCGGTCAAGTGACGAGGATCATACCTGAACTGATATCTCCTCCCCTAACTTCCACACCATACCTATGGGAGGAATTTGAGTCACGACAGATTGAAAGCGTATCAGCCTCAGCTACACGATGGGTCCTTAGTGGCATCAATGCTCGAACCCACTACTCGACGAAAATTACCGGCCGCGAATCCGTGACCATGATCACTAGACTGTAGTGGGTCCATTTTTTTTCGACAAACCTGTTTCAGAAATATTCGAAAAATATTTTCACTCACTCTTAAGCAATAATATGCTGTTGTGAAGAGTAAATAAAAACACTAGCATTGTTTCTCCTCTAGACTTAATGCTTATAGAAGGAATCACAGTGGAAATCGAAGAATACACATACATGTAAGCTCTGATATTGCAATTTCCCAAGCGAACATGCAAATTCAAACTGCTCCTAGATCAGTTACAATTAGTTCTAGACACATTACTAGCCATGTATATATTTATATAATTTTTTATTGGATATTTTTCATCACAAAAGGTAAATTCTATGCATCACGTTTTCATAAATTCTGGAATTGCATTTGGGTGTGGGGATTTGCTTTTTAAGGAAGGACATACATTTTTTCGATACCTATGTGTAATAAGAGAGTACCTTGAATTTCATTGGCTTAAAAAAATAACGAATTTAAGTACAATTGTTAAAAAAAATGAAATATTCTTAATAACGTTCGCAATTCTTACAATTAAATAAAATTGGTATAATTATTATTAATAGTTCAAAAGGAACTAAATTATTATGTTCAACAATTATTTAACCGATTTTTAAGACAAAATTTTCCCATTAAGGAATCCAGTTCTGATAAAATTAGGTAAGAAGGGTATAAATAGTCTATGTTTTAAATTCCATTCAAATCTGATAATTAATTCCAGAAATATTTGGGATAAAACGTAAGGACTCATATATAACATTACTTCGCGCAACGCGACACAACTTTTCCCGATTTCAGATACCCCGTGATATGTGGAATCGATTATTATGCACTACAAATTAGTGTACGGCCCCTAATGTTAGCCATTTTTCAATCATAAGCTTTACTTGCAATATATTACGAAATTTTGGAAGGGATCACTTGAAATTTTATATTTGGTACTTTAATGCCGTAAGGAACCAAATATTTACAAATTTTAGTATTTTGGAATTAATATTTTCGCAACTGTATTTAATTATTGTAATTTTTATAATCATATATAAAGATTTTGATATTTTCACATTTTTGTAGCTGGAAAAAAATTTGTATCCATTGGTGTAACCGCCTTTGAAAAATGTTTAGACTTTCATATTGTCAAATGTTTGAGACACTCATTTAATATTAGGATACCCAATTTTAAAACTCCCCATAGTAAAAAAAAATCTAATAAAATTTAACGAATTTTAAGTTTAATATAATTTCAAGATAAGAAATCAGACAAGAAGAGGAAAATCAGAGTTATATTTATAAAAAGAAGAGAATTTATAAAAGAAAATTCTCTTTTGAAATTTAATGAACTATATTAAGCTATATTAACTAGAAACAAAATTTAATTCCCTCTGAGACATGAAGTACGAATTGTGCAAATTATAAAGATGTCCCATTTTTTATATTTTTTATAAGGACTGCACATTCAAACGTTCTTTCAGATGCAGTACATTTTGCAATCACACTTGTTGTGTATTGCATTAACACTATAAAAATTTTATTCAGTAAAACAGTAATTTGCTTAAAATTTTATTTCACCACACAATATGAATAAACAAGCCTCTGTTTAGAAAAAGGACCTAAAAGATATGAAATTTCTTTTACATATATTATCTTTCATTCTCTCATAATTCATCACATATTTCGCCCCTATCAATAGATTTTGAAGTTAATGATTTATTTCATAAATGACTTTTTCATTTAACCATTTTTTCGTAAATTGAATATTATAATTATTCTCTTCTAAAATACTGTGCTGGCCATTGAAATTGCAACACCGGGAAGAAATGATTCAACGAAAGTTAAAATCACATGGAAGAAAGAAGAGGTTAGGATATGCAAATGATTAGTACTTCAGCACATTTAGACGACGCAGGAAGGAAAAATGACTTCTGAAGCACTCCATAAAAGAAAAGTTTTGTAGTAGGTTTCTCATTCAGAAAGCGATTTGTAAGGTCGGAGTTTGCTCAGAATATCGTATTATGCCTTGAATAATAAGAAGAAATGCTTACCAGCAAATGTAGAAATTCGATAGAGGCACGGTCGTTGTCTATCGAAAGTGTGGATTATCATTCTGGGATATTGCCCGTCGCACTGGTCGAAATCCAACCACTGCCATGTAAATATGGAATCAATGGGTTGCTGATGGTCATACTGAACGGCATGCAGGATCTCCACGTCCTCCAATGACTAACACCCGACAGGACAGACATATTGTGAGGTCGTCCCTGAAAAACCGTTCAACCGCATCATAGACCATTAGTCAGGAAATGGACATGTTTTTAGTTCGTCCAGTATTCTCTCGAACGGTGTGACGACGTTTGCAGCAGCGTACATTGTCAGCACGGCGACCATTAATTCGGTTTCCCTTGACAATGCAGCACACAGAGAGACGGCGACACTGGTGCGCCAAACGACAAAGCTGGATATAGGAGTGGCAAAATGTCGTCTTTTCAGATGGGTCCGGGTAATCGTGCAGTATTCTGATGACTGTATAGTATTTGGAGGCTCCAAGGAGACCGGTAGTCGCCTGCTTGCATTCGACATCAGCATAGAGGCCCTGCACCTGGTGTGATTGTTTGCGCAACCAAAGGGAATACGATACGCACATCTCTAGTTCAGATCGACAGTAGTTTGAAAGCAGTTCGGTACATTTCTGACATCTTACCCCCAGTGGTTGTGTCCTGTCTTCGAGGTCCACTATACGCCATCTTCCAACAAGAAAATGCCAGCCATATGTTGCACGTCATGTTCTGAACGTCCTCGATATACACAGGGTATTCAATTGTTGCCCTATCCTGCATAGTCTCCAGATCTGTGACACATTGGAAAATCTGGTCATGGATTGCTGAGAGACTGGCCCATCACTCTTCTCTAACTAATACGGTTGATGAAGTGTGGCATAGTCTTGAAGCAGCATGGTATGAGTTGCCCGTTTCTGTCAACCAAGCCCTGTTGAACTCCCTACCTAACCGGGTTAAGGCCGTTTTAGCTGCCAGAGGTGGCAACTGTTTCTACTAATTTCGCACCCTTATAAAATCCCAAACTGCTTGCAAGTTTAATCTTTTTGTCTCCATGCCACACTGTTTACGCCAATAAATGTCTTTTTTGTATTTGCTTTATTTCATGGTGTAACAATTTTGATGGCCAGCAATGTATATTTAAAATATTTCAATATTCATTAATCGTGTGTGTGTGAATGTTTAGATTATACTAATAAAATCCTCCCTTATTCTATATTAAAAATACATACATATGTTTTGTCCTATTCACTTTTTCGAATGTGGTGTATTTTATTGACTATGTGACTATTTTAATATACTTTACATAGACTATTGTCCTCTGTTATTATATATATATATATATGTGTGTGTGTTAAAAATAGCAGCCCTTCGTAATAATTGAAAAGTGTATAATATGTGAGAAAATATTCCAAAAGACTTTCAATTTAAATGTTTGGCAGACAAGATACGATATTTTGATTGAAATAACGAAGTCTTTGTTTCCAATAATAAATAAATCGCATTTTGTATTGAAATTTTCAATTAGGAAGTCTCACTGGACTTCAGTCAACGAACACAAAAAACTTTTTCAAAAAACATTATGCTGGAACGTATCACACTTGCAGATGCAATTTAATTCAGAATTTTTTTTTGCCTTAATTTGAGTCAATTATTTTACTAACAACTACTTGCATTAAAGTTTTTACTATATTTTTATTTGAAAATTACTATATGAAGTTCTGTTCTCTGTATTATAAATATTCAATTAAATATAATAATCACTATTTGTCTAATATAGCTACAGTATTTGACAACTTTTATTACAAATTCTTATGTAACTTTAAAATACTCCATATAGCATAATAAAGTGTTTCCTATATACAAACTAATGTATTCAGCTTTTTATTTCTTTAAAATGCTTTGTAATTCATTTCAATGAATATTGTATGTGTTACCTTTAAACAGATATTGAAAAAAGTCAAATCATAAGAACTTTCTTCTACCAAGAATGTTTCTAACATCTCTATTTCAGGTGGATGATTTCAAGTGTTTTATTCTTTACTTACTCTTGTTCTTCAGATTCATGTAACTCTTTGTAAAGAAGCATTTTAAGGCTTGAAATTATTAAGATAATAAAAAAATTAAAACTTTTTTTATAACTTTAAATTCAAAAGAGGATTTAAAATAAAAAATTATTCTTAATTTTAAATTATTTCTTTTAAGATTGTTATTATTTGCTTAACTAATCAATTATTCATTATTCAGATTTAAAAAATTTCTTCGAAAATATGAGAACATTTTGAAACATTTGAAACATTTCTATCAACATTTTGAAAAAATAACTGTTAAATTATTGCAATACGAGCAAAACTTTACACATTTACTAGATAATATAATCAACTAAATTGTTAATGCAAAGAGTTTGCTGCTATTTATGTAATAGTTAAAAATTACACTTTGAAAAGCTGAAATATTTAATCGCGTTGAGATAAATAAAACAACTATAAGTAAAATTTGTATATTTCTGAATAAGTTTCTTTTTTTTTTTTTTGGAATATTTTACTGTTACACTGTTTATTTCTTATGATGGTAGAATAATTGTATTTCTTCGTTGATCTTAAAATTGTATTTTTTCCCTTATTATGATATCCTATCTACTTATTTATCATAAAGTTTCTTGAAAGCTATTATGTATCTCAAAATAAATTTTTAAAAAATCATTTATCTTAAAGAGTGATAAATGTGAGTAAAACAGACGTCGAAGCATAAAAACAGTTATAAAATAATAGAACTGTACACAGACAGTATAATTTAAACCACATTTATTCTGTAAAGAGAAATAAATAACAAAAGCAACTAAATAACACATAATATTCTACATCTAATTAAGCTTGTCTTAACTAGCATAATGAACTAAAACTTGCTGGATAAGATTTTTCTGAAATTCATATAATTGTTTTGAGGTGCTGCCTAAAGCGTGTGAAATGTTACTACATAAATAGATTGGTGCACTTTCTTTAATTTCGAAATCAGAAAAGATGTTATTACATGATAACACTTTTATAAATCCTGATTTATCTTCTTCTAGCATCTTCTGGAGCAGCATCATCTGCAGGAGCATCACCGGGAGTAGAGCCAGCTGCATCACCCTAAAATACAGAAATACATTTGTAATTTTAGATTGAATTGAAATTAGCTGTTGGATATCAGAAAATCAACAATTTTACCTTTAAGATATTAGTGAAATGAAAGGATTATAAGAAAATTGTAGCAAATACAATGCATGTCGCAAAAGTAATAAGAAATTTTTTAAAAAAAAAAATTATTCAATAAGACAAATAATGAAATATGTCTAATATTCTTCGAAGTATGAACCTTGAACATTAATACAACGAATCCAGCGATACTGCTATTGTTAATAGCACTGTACAAACTCTGCAAGATGCTTCGAAACTTTATGTCACGAGCTTTTGAGCATTTTTCGACTTTACTAAAATTGTGTCCTTTTAATTCCATCTTTAGATTAGAGGGAAAGAAAACGTATAGAGCCAAGTCTGGACTATATGGTGGATGGGGAAGCCAGGGATGTTTTCACGGGATAGGTTCAATAGTTTTACTACCATATTTACTAAGTTTATTGCGTGATGTTGTTCAATACTTTGCTGCATCATGAGAGTGGAGATACGTTCCTATTACGACTCTATAAGGCCATTGCGGATGTTCAAACAAACCGGACTACTTGCGGACCGTTGGAATGCGTAACTGAAATTTCGATTCACCTGCAGCCACCTGTTGCTTCTCTTAATTAATGTGCAAAAGATGCGCAATGAAATTAATCTCATTAATTTTGGGATAAACCTTGTAAATAGCACCCTGCGTTAAGATCCTTACGTAGTCGGATCTTAAGCTACATAATGAAATGGATTATTGGTTAAACTGCACTACATGAAATACGGTGAAAATATCACTGCACAAAAAGAGCAGAATAATATCACATTTAATAATTACTGTTTTATCTATTTTGGAATTTAAATGATTTTTGACTATTTCTTAGAAATACTTATTAAAGGAAGGAAATAGCTTCATTCTAAATTACGTAAGACTATCACAATAGTTCTTTAGCTAGATATATTTTATTCATGTATTGTAAAGTCCTTCAAGCCAATTAATTCGTAGTCTTTTCCAAAACCGATTTGATTTTGTTTGAAATTAAACTCACAAAAATATCTGGAAATCTATCTTAAAGTACTTAATTGCTTTACTATTGATAAATAACAAATTACTTAAGGAATCCTTTTTTTTTTTTTTTTTGAAGTTTTATTTACAACCTGCAATTTTCATTAAGAATTATTTTACTTCAGATTAATACTTCTACTAACCGTAGTTCCGTCTCCAGCTGCTGGTGTAGATGCAGCCGTATCTAGAATAGTGGCAGTTCCATCAGATCCTCCATCTGCTGCGGTAGTAGCTGTGGGGTCTGGTGTAGAGTCATCAGAGGCAGCGGCGCCATCTTCATCAGCCGGTCTGGCTTCATAACAGTTCAAAGAGATGCATACCAAAGCAACGATGAGAAGAGTTCGGCTAACCACGGAGAACATCATTTTTACTTTGCTACAAGAATAACAAAATAATGTCATTAGCATAACTGAGCTTATTTGTGAAGATGTACAGTAAATATGTTTATATAATCATAATTTCTAAATAATGATAGGAGCTAATTTTCAGATTCCAAAGAATTTCCCCCTCTGTTGGAAAGTTGTTTTCTAATTACTCATATCGTTTGTGAAACAAAACCGATCTTAAGAATATGCAACTTTGTCTTAAAATAGATAAATGAGAGATGTGATCAATTCAAATGTTACTTCATATATATTTATACTTATTTAGGCAAAGTATTTTTTTTTTTTAGTTTCCTTCGCTTTCTGATGTTTTTCCGCACTTTCCTTACCTTGCATATCTTTATAGAATTGACTCGAAAATATTATTGAAAGTAACATTTACAAGAAAGAAGAGAAAAGGTTTTGAGACCTGTTCAAATGGCCTTTTAACAGTCAGTGAATAATCTAATTCTATGTCTTTATTGAAGTTTCGATACCCAGCAAAAAATGTGTTTGACTAACGAACATTTTATTTTATTATATATTTATTCTTCTATGTCTGTTTGTTTTAAATTTACATAAACATCAGAGTGATTCTTTACGCAAGGTGTTATGTAACTACACATATACATAGCACACACATGTTTTTTTTAGTCTGTTTATATTTTCGCCATATGTGGAGACTCTTCTAAACTTACCTGAAATCTGTGTAAGTTTGAAATCATTTTCTGTCAAAATAGAGATATTCATGTTGCTTACATTACCGAATGGATGTTATTCCAATTCAAAGCAGAAGTGCAATAGTAGTTCAAATGGCATTAATGGAAGTTAATATGAATTGAAATTTTGTTGTTAGCAATCTAAGATTTCTAAAATTTAAATATAATTGAAAACATTACTAACATATTCATCGCAATTCCTCAACTGATACGTCTGCAAATCAGTTTTCGATGGATTTTATTCGGAGTGATGAATGAAATTCTTCAGATTACGTTTTATTTCCAAATTCTGTTTTATTCAAACATACACATTCCCATTAAAGTTTTTCAAAGTTTTTTTTTTAAACTTCTAGTATTTCACTTAATTTTATAAATTTAACTGAATTTGGGGAATGTTTTTAGGCTGTATATATTTATAAATTGAAAAACATTTTTCTTTATTCTACTCGAAATAAATCGTTTAATTCATGAATTTTAGTCTTTTTGTTTTGGCTGCCGTTAGTCTGAATAAAGATTTATTAAATCTTGCTTTGAAACAAAATAAAACAAATGGAAAACATTGATTTGAAACATCTAAAGCTCTGTAATTTATATTCTTCAGAGATCTGAACAATTCTCAACTTTAAATTGTAAATGATCATTATTTTGAAATGAATAATATCTCATTTTGATAAGAAAACATTCCAGTATCTAATTGCTGAGAATACATTTATGGAATAACTACTGTCAAATATTACATTTATTTATTCTAAACATTTGCACTATAAAATATAACACTGATGTTTGAATTTCTGAACTATTTATTTTACAAAGTATTATATTTACTATATTTATTTTACGGTTTTCAACAATATTAAAAAAATGGAATTAGTTGCCTTTATTGAAAAATGAAGAAATAATTTATCATATTTTTGTGGCCAAAAATTCAAATTACAAATATTAACACATTATCTGAATCTTCGTGATTCTTTTTTAACGAAAGTTTGTTTGATCTGATTTAAAATGAAAGTATAAAGACTTTCTGAACTTAAAACTACATTTAAACTAAAATATTCCCTTAAAGTTTCTTGCTATCTGTGTTAAAATTCGTTATTCAGATCCGATCAAGCACTGTCAAACTTATTCCTCATGTAATATCTAACTTGTTACCTAATTTAACCGACTATCTGGCACTTATCGGAATTTTTTGGAAATTAGGTAAGTTTTCTATTTGTACAACTTACTTCATGTGAAAATGATTCAATGATTCTAAAAAATATTTCGAGGAACTACAATTTTAAACGTTTCATTTCTCTTAGTCTGATGAACATTTAAAGCTCGTCTCACGAATAAGAAGGTGTTACAAATCTCCCCCGGTTAAATGTATTCCAGGTGTTATGACAATGTTACGTTGTGCAGCCACGCGCATTTTCCACATTGCGCAAGGATGATCCTCCTTATTTGCGCATCTGATTTGTTCATGCAACTTAAGACTTGAATCACAATTCATTTCCGAATTCTTTGAGTATGGTATAGCATTTTCCCCCTCTCGCCATACATTGCATTTTCTAGAAGAATCTTACTATGATATGACTTAAGACTTTTTTTTAGTTCTTTTTAGTTCTTGTGAATTATGTGAATTAGACTTGAAAGTAAGAAATTCTTGATAATATTTCAAAAAAGGAAGCTTTATTCCTGTTATTTTTGCTATAAACTTTCAAGAGGGTTTGTATCATGCGATTACTTTTACTTATTAGAAAAATCTGTGATACGGTTTCTTACAATAGCTGTAGAATAGGAAATTTGACCCGATACAGAAACAGAATTAAACCATTCTCATCTAAAAAGAAATGTTTGTATTTTTAAATGCCGAGAAAACTGTTTTTTTTTTAGATATACATAATGCGAATTTATTGTATTTTAGGGATAATGAATATTTGGTCAAGCGTTTTCTTTTTAACAGATTCATTTCTTAAGTTACTCAATACGAATTTATATTTTCTCTAAATAAATGCATTTTACCCTTCGTTTTAAATGGAATGAAAATATTTAAATACTCTGCAATTTAAAGCGCTATTAATAAAAAGAGACAAATTTACTTTTTTTCAAATTCTTTGAAATAATTTCTTACTACACAAGTTGTAAGTTTGCGAAGCGAATAGGGAACAATGAATCAAATTTTTACTTTATATAGAAACGATAAGTCTTTATAGTCATTCAAAAATTCCTGATTTCGGTTATTGCGATGTCAGTTAAGAGCATTTTTTTTTTTTATTATTATTTTTCCTAGTTAATTTCTTTTGCTAAGTCTCGTAATACATTAACGATTTTTTGAAAAAAAAAGTCGCTATTAAATATATGTTTTACTTGTAATGAAACTATAATACTGAAATTCGCATGAAATGATTATGTATATTATTTTGTTTTTTCAAGTAATTTTACTCCTCTTCAAGTCATTAAAATTTGAATTAATTCGTTGTCAAGATTTTCAGTATTAACAAACAAAAAATATAAAGTGAGTTTTTTCTGTTTTTCTTCTCTCTTTATAGTATTAACTTAGAAAAATATAATTAACACACATATACTACTTGGATTATAATTCGTTTAATTTTTTTTTTTTTTTTTTTTGGGGGCGGGGATGTTTCCATGTTTATCGGATGAAATTATTACCGTGATAATAGTTTTAAGAAAAAATTATCTACAGTATAAAGTTCTTATTTGAATTAAAATAAAATTGTGTTGAGTTATAAACCGAGAGATAAATGTATTCTAATTTATTAAATTTTCGATAAAATAAATATCTATTCATATATAATTCGATAACATTTTTTCTTATGTTACTTAGAAAAATTGTATGTTTTATAATATAGGTTCTACCGCGTTTCCCCTTTCAACAAACTCTTTAAGCCTATTGTGGGATGCTGTTTGAATTGAAATTTCTTCCTAATGAATGAAACGTGACTTATGTAGATTAGATTAGAATTACTGAAGAGTAATGGACAAAAATGAAGTGATGCACATTTTAGCAGTGAAATATTTAATACAATCTGTGTGAACTCAGAGAGGATCTACAAAGGTGGAGGATTCGAACTCTCTTCTCTAAATCTTGTAAGGACTCGAACCCGATAGGTACGGTATGACAAATATTAAATTATTGTATTAACATTAGGAACCATTGCCTCAGATTGAGTAGGTTTGTGTTTTAATTTTGATTTTTCATAGATCTAAATAAAATAACTTGATTATTATCAGTGTGACTTTCAATTCATTGAATTATTGTTTTAAAACTATTTTAAATAAGAATAAGAATGGAAAGTGATGGAAATGATATCGGGGCGCTACAATCTTATTACATGTGACTTATCTTAGTTATTAATTTATCACATTTCTGATGAAATAAATATCTCTCTACAAAATAAGATGTTATTCGTTTTTGAAATACAACATTTATAAAAACAATCATAATAATTACTTTGATCTCACTTAACGTAATCGAAGAAAAATAGATAATTTATTTAAGAAATTATTCGATGTAATTTGATTGTTTAAAATGAAAAAATAAGAGGCTACACAATTTAGTGCAGATCTGGAGTAACAGTTAGAACAGATGGTGCAAAATGACACCAATTGTTTGTGCGTGTTACATAAACGCTGACAATAAAAAGATTTATAGACGCATAATATTTACATTCCTATACAATACAATTAACTTTTTATATCCAGAGAAACTTTTATTATCAGAATCGTATGAGACATCTTACACTTCGAAATAAGAAATATAAAATCTAATTTGATCGTGTGAGTTACACTTAATATTATAAAGATTTGATTTATTTAGACTTGCGAGCATTGCGGTACTATAGTAAAGTAAAATTAACTTGTATTATAATTTGTATTTTAAGAATTTTTTTTATTTAAAAAGTACTTTTGATTCTGTACGAGAGAAATTAACTGAATGCATTTTTTTCTTCACAAAAATAATCGTAAACTAGGTTTTGTTTTAACTGTATAATCTTCCTTCCTTTTTTTCTTAAATACGCACACACAAAAATTACAAGGCCATATGATAAATAATTATACGTAAGTGTCATTATTTTTACAATACTTTCTCAATTGCTAGTAAAATTGTAAGGCTTGTGATTAATAATTATGCATATGTTTCATAATTTTTATAATAACTTCTCAAATGCTAGCAAAATTATTTGGTATGTGATTAATAATTATGTAAATGTTTCATTATTTTTACAATACTTTCTCAAATACTAGCAAGTAATTCAAAAAGGATCAATAACGATGAAATTAAAACTATTGACATTTGTCTTAAAAATTCATAAAAATATCAAAAGCTATGTGTTAACCGATATCAAATATAGTTTTAAAATATATATTTGCTATTTAAAGTAATATTTCATTAATTGAAATCTAAATTCACCATTTTTTTTTAAAAAAAATCATAAGGTAAATAATAATTATTTAACCAAGCAATGACTTGGCAGCGATATTAGCTTACAATTGCTAACATCTAGATAAAAAGTAAGATATTTTATTGTTTAAGTCATTGATTATTATTTTAGTATAAATATTTGTTATATATTCCTTTAAGTTTCAGCAAAAGATTAAATACACATATGACTAAAAGTCACACAAACAATGGTAACTGAGTTTATAAAAGCGTAAAGATATTTTGTAGAGAAACATAATAGTAGGTTTGATCTTAACCATTTATTAAACACTGGATAACGCTTTTTCTAAAAATTTGATAAGTCTTATAAATTTTCTATATTCACACTTTATAAGAATTAAACAATCAAATTAACTTCTTTCATGGGTTTTTAGAATGCAATTAACAAGTAAACAATTTTATTGAAATTTTTATCGTCCTCTTTTAGTTAATTTGAAAAATTTTGCTTTACTGAGATGAGAACAGAGAAGCTATATAAAAAACTTGATTAGCCATACAATAAGATTCAATTTTTTTTTCCAAATTAGAATCAATTCAATTTTTTTTCAGTTGTCTGTCAAATAAGTTATCTGACACTTTCTCTGGGATCTGTAGTACTCAATAAAATTATCGCTAGTCCTTACAAAAAATTAGTTTCGTGTTATCGAAATACTTATTTCTATCTTCGCCCTTATATTTAAGAGATGCATGACATTTTTTTTTTTTTCAAAATGTTTTAAATAACAAATATTTTTTCAATTGTTGAAGTATCTCTTCAGTGTAAAACAAAAACATTAAATTCTAAAAACGCGAAAACCTTTTTAAAATATCAGAACTAATATAATTCTTTTTATTATCGTGTATTCCTTAATGTGCTTATTTTACACAAAATTTATTCTTTCAAAAGAAATTAATTAATTGATAAACTTAATTTATTCTTCAAGTGTTTTTGCACTTTACCTCAAAAGAGAAGATGACATACGTGGGAAATATTAATAACCTTCAAATTAAATTGCCTCTTACAATCTTGTTTGACCATGAACTTCTTTTAAACCTTTTTATTTTTTTAATGTAATATTTGAAATCTATAGCATAAATTGGTTGCATTACACAGGAGTAACATGTTCTCATCTACCGGTTAATTAGTCAAACAACTTACAATTTTTCGATATAAATCATTAAATTCTGGTAATTTCTTGGGCACCAATTAGTAGAGTACATTTTTGAAAGAAATAAGGAGAAAGAAATGGATTATTTGTCTCTTTATCAGTAATTTGTGTTAAAGTTTTATCTCTCGCTCGTGACAGCAGGAAAAAATTGAATATAAGTGAACTAGCGAAAGAAATCATTTTTCTGAAATCTATACTAAAGAAAGAATATGTTAAAAAAGAAATCAAATATTAGAAATGGAAAAATATTTGGAAAAAAAATATTTTTGTTGTCTACTGGAATAATTTGAGAATTTTGATGCATTTACAAATAATAATTTTTAAAAATGTCATTAAAAAAATCAGCACTAAACAATTTTAAAGTTGAAAATTCTAAAACTTTTTTATGAGTTAATGATAAATAATGAATCAAAACAGAGCTATAAATGTAATTTACTAAATGATAAAATTGTATTAAACTATAAATTCAACATTTAAAGTGATTCTGATATGGTATTAATCAAATTTGTTTATCAAATAAGTTTGACTCTCTATTTCAGTGTTACAACCAAGAATACAGTCAAAAATTTACAATAAGTGAAAGTAAAGCAAGGAGCTTTTTGTTTTTAACAAACCTTTTGAAATTTAATTTAGTTGTATAAAGATATTAAACCATGAGATTGAGGCTAATTCGCGTAATATTAGGCTTTCGTAGAGATTTTTATTAATTGGAAAGAGACTTTTGAAAAATGATTGTCGAAAATTGATAATTTTCTGATTAATGAAATTAATTCCAGGTGATCAAGCTAAATTATATAAGCGTTGTATCCATTTTAGTGAGTCAAACTACAGCCGAATATATTCGAAAAAAAAACTAAGAGAAAAGAAGGGAAATTAAAATAACGTGATACAAACAAATTTTAATTTCAACCTTGTTTTGCAACTACTCATATTTACATTTAAAGATATTTTCTTTATAATTAAACATAAAAATAGAACGAGATGTATTAAAAATAATTTTATGAGTTCATATGAACCAGAAAAAACATTTTAGGGGCTTAAAAATTTTTCAAATCCAAATAAACACCTGAAGCGTTGAAATTTGACGGTAAAGTTGCTATTGCATTTTTAACCGCACTAAGGTAAGCCACTTTTTTGTACTTGCCATAGTTTATCCTCAGAGCATGAATGCTTATAATCCTTTGAAATTAATTTTGCTTAAAACGAAATTTTGCGTTACCAAATTACATTCTGTAAACAATTTAACAACTCTGTAATATTCTGCATTACCGTTCAGTTCGAAAATACTTATATATTCCGGATAATACCGACTAAGTTTAACTAACGAAATCAAATATATTCTAAATAATATCTTAATGTTAGCTGGAAAAATAAAAAAGAATTATTTACAAAATACAACAACTCAATATGTTCTAAACACAAAAGAAAAGGTACTTATATGTTTCTAAAGTCAAATTGAATGAAGTTCAGAACCTACCAGAGTTGATCTGTTCGAAACGTCTTCAACGAAGATTGTAAGGTAAACTGAACTTGAAAAGAAGCCTCGAGAGGTTTTATGCTGAAGTTCCTTGCGTGTGGGTGTGCTTAAAAACTTCTTGTTAGTGTCGAGTATTTCACACCTAGGACTAGGTAAACTGATGTTATCACAAAGTCCGTTCTCAATGCTGCTTTTTTATTTAATCCGCACCTACTTGTGCTCATTATGACTTCATTAGAAATTCACGCATGCTCCCATTTCACAAATTGTGATCTCTGATTCGAGATCATGAAGTGTGACATCATGAACACCTGACGAAAAATGGCGGATGTGGAGGTGGTTTCAGCTTTGAGAAATGTCCATAACAGATTTCCTTCGGAGATGACATTTATTCTTTAATTTTCAGTTTCCTGCTGTTACGTGATCATCGAATCAGAAATCAGTGAGCAATAACAAATGCAATTCCGAGAATTTTTTTTCTTTGCGAAATACGATGAATACGAACCACAAAAATGTCTTTTCAAATTCAATTCTAGACGGATGGCCTTATATCAGAACACAATCACTTAATAGTCCTCTGAATTTCAATTACACTTTGATGCTATTTGAAACCACAAAGAACATTTTTCAAAATGTCTGGTAGATACAATGCAGAATGAGATCTTTAATCTTAAATTTACTTCTAAGACAAAAAGTATTGCAAAAAAAAAAAAAATGATTGGTGGAAACCACTCTGACGATAGTCTTAAATTCTAAATGAAATGCGTTAGCAAGTAATTTTATTCCAATGTATTCTGTTTCGTGTGTTTGTAACATACAAAATACAACCTCGGATTAATCTTAACATATAAAACGCATATATGTACGTTTAAAAATTTCTTAAATTCTCCCAGCTATTGCAATCATTCACCGCCATGCGTACATGGAGGTGCTGTGGCGTTGATGGATGAAGAAAATAAAACTTCTCCGTCTTCCTTGACAAAGCCTGCTATAAATCTATGAAGCGTAGTTTGAAAAATTCATGACTACATCTGCTTATTATTACAATCATTTACACTTCTGAAGAAATACGATAACGTATTTGCATCAAAAAGGCGATCCTTTGCTTAGGAACTGTGAAGAATTTATTTTGCCTGGGATAGCTTGTCATAGAAAAAAACAATCAAATGAAATAAATTCGTAAAATGAGACTCAATATGTTGGAAAACAAAACCGAAGACAAATACGCATTAAACGAACTGAAATGCTGTTTTTTCCGAGTGAAAAATATATGTTTGGTTATTAATTAATATCATTTATACAATGGCACTATAATTCTACTTAAAAATAATAATTTTACATATAAAATTGTATATCCAGAGATTTCTTGTCTATACAAATTATATTTCTAAACAGTGTTTCAATCTGTCGTTGTTATTTTCTTTTAATTTATGAAAAAATACTTGATAATACGAACTTTTCATTTTGTTCCTAAAGTTTTATTCGAAAAAGTACATTACAATTCCCCCCCCCCCGATAGTAAGATTCATCACGATTGCTTTTAGGTAAATCTGAAAGTGGTCCAATCTCGTAAAAGAGACAAAACAAAAGAAATATGGCAAAAACCTTAAAATTGTGTTAAATTATTATGAGGTCATGATTTTGGTTCAAAATAATTTGTTCTTCCTTACAAAAAAAAAACACCTTAGATAACATCATTCTATTAAATAATATCCTTACTACTGTATTTTATACCTTTGTTATATATTGTTGATAAAATTAGATGAGGTATTATAAAATATTGCCTCAACCATAGATGATAAACTGTATTTATCTGTAGTGCGTACTCGTAAGCTTTGATATTAATTTGTTCGGTAATGTGAGAAAGGAAAAATTTTTTGAATGAGAGACAGATCATTCTAAATTAGTAAGCTTATTGCCTTGAAAATATAACAGTTGTCGAAGTAAGGAAATCGCATTTGAACTATATTTTTCTATAATCTAAGCCTTAGATTCTAAGATATCCTATAAAATTTTCTGAAACTGTTTAAAGAGTCAAATTGTAACAGACAAGAGTAAAAAAAGGCTTCAAAATATGTGCAATATTTGCGAAAGGGCTCAGAATTTTCCA
This sequence comes from Nephila pilipes, assembly GCA_019974015.1. NCBI lineage: Eukaryota > Metazoa > Arthropoda > Arachnida > Araneae > Nephilidae > Nephila > Nephila pilipes. The sequence goes on along the minus strand of BMAW01059831.1, from coordinate 814,838 downwards.
ACTGGTATATGTATTACAAATCCAGTCTCCTTTTCTTTCATTTATTGATTCTTGTAGTAGTAGTTGTGAGTAGTCTTGAATCGTATTTTTCTTGAGGTAATTGTATTCCCTTGTCAAAATATCGTATTCACTCACTACGAGACAACTGGTTAATCAAGAATTGATTCTGGTTACAATGGTGATCTTATATCATACTGTCGATAACAAATCATGATGAAGAAGAGTTACCTTCTTGCTATTTTTTTCATGATTGGTATTCTTTCATAGTTAAATTCTGTAATTATGAGCAAATTTTCTAAATAAAATACCAAGATTCTTCATATTTTGTATTAATTTAAATATAATAAACTAAAAAATTATACATGAAGCTCATTGAATTATTATTATTATTATTTGATTGAACGAGAAAATGAGGATTAAATAAAGCGTCCATTCAAAATCGCTTTTCTACCCATTTAAGGTAAGGTTCTAAGTCAATTTTATAACAATCATCGAATCATTATATTTTTTTTTTTTTTTTTTTTTTTTTTTGCATTCATGAAGGATAAATGTATTTGTGTAAAATGTTCTATGAGCAGATATTTTGGGAGTGATTTGAAATGAGACAGAATGTTTTGTTAGAAGACTTAACACTGTAATAAAGTAGGTTTTGGAATGAATAAAATTTTTCTAGAATTGTAAAGTAAGAATGAATAATAAAAACATTAATTGTAATAGAAATTATTTAAACATCGAAGGTAAGAAAGTAAACTATCAGTATATTTACATAAATATGCAATCGGAAAGTAGAAATACAAATTATATATTCAATAATAGAGGAATGTCTCAATTTTTTCAAAGCTCTCGCAAGTATTTCCCTTTAACTAGCCTCGGGGTCTACTTTAGAATACGATGTTTGATACGAGTATCTTGTCTTGTGAAAGGACCATGATTTGCAAGTATATAAATTGTCATTACTAAATAAAAATTATATGGAAGGAGACAGAGACGTTGAAAATAACGGTGATATTACAGATAACAGAAGATTAATGTATGAGAGAGAAGGATTAGGCTGATAGGATCACTATACTGGATGAAGCAACTGTGAGACGAGCTGTTCTAAGCGCGTACACTTAACTTGGATCTCGTCGCTAGAAGTCTCTTGGAATCGAATCCAGTTAATTCAAGCCTGCTGTTTGAAATTATAAAAATGGGTAGAATTTTCGTATAATATTTGATTCAGGATACGATTAAGCGGACAATCCACTTTTTTATTTTATTTTTAAATAACTTATTTAAATCGAATAGACATTTTAGTACTAATCTTGTACCGCCCATTTTTCGTTATTTGGTTTTACCGCCATCTTTCATTCTAATATACTAGTCAATAATTACCAGACTCCAATTGAAGTTACGTATGAACAAGATATAATACTTTGTTAATCCTTGAAGATCTTATCAGGCCACTCTCTCTCGCATCCCATTTAACTCAACCGTCCTAGATTATAATTTAAATATGAAATATCTCAGCTTACTAGATCACTCCTTCTGATTGTAACAATTCTCACCAATAGTTGCTTCCTTTCTTTGTACTAAGAATAAGAATCACTTCTATCCAAAAGATTAATTACGGTATTACAATCTAATATACTAATAACTATCAGCTTGCCGTTATTCTCTACCTCCTTTTATTTTCCTTTCAATCTATTTCATTTATATACCATTATCTCTAATTCAATTCATTTTACTTCTATCTTCATGTAATTTATCTAATAACGTTTCATTTGCGATCGGAAGAATTTTTATTTTATGTAATTTAAAATACTTTAAAGTTCCCAAGATTAGTGAACAGAAAATTGGGAATAGCCCAATGTCGCAATCTTTATTGAGGGATTATGTCAAATACATCTAATGACGCAGAGTCACTAACTGATATGGATAACTTAATATCCCTACAAGCTCAAAGAAAAAGGAAATTCCACAGAAATCAGAATATTTTTATGTGGAACTTATTTAATTAATATTATTAAGGTATAATATTTGAAAACTGGAAATATTTATTAATCTAGAATTGAGTTAATTCAAAACATGGATATTTAGTTTAGAATCATTCTTGTCATATTTGTGATATATAGTATCAAATTTAAGAAACTTTTAGATGCGCATTTTTAACGGAAACAAGACATTCTTTGTGTGATATGTACTTTTTAAAAAGCACATCTTACAAATATCTTTTTTTAAATCTTTTAAAATCTAAAATGTATTCCTTAAAAAAGTCTTGTGTTATTAAAAAGTTATTTCATGTTGTATAAAATGTAACATACGTGGAAGGCAAGCAGGAAATAAATAAATTGTCCATCAGTTTCTATTTAATTTCATTTTGATATGTTATTGATTTGTATAAAATACTTAGAATTTTTTTTCTGAATTCGATAAAAATTATGAAAATCATAGAGTATAGTTGTAATCGTTAAGTAGAATGCTAAAATGTAAATAATCCGAAATCAAAATGAGCTTAATAAGGCGAAAATATGTAAAAAAAATTAATTAAATTTTCGGAAATAAACCTTGCAAAAATTTGAGCTTCATAAAAAGGATTTTTTTTTCAAAACCTCCGCTTTAAATCCATCTCGTTGCTTTCTAATTTATTATTGCTCATGATAAGCCTTAGAATAATAATGTGTCATTGTTTCGAATGGTACCCGCTCACAGAACGTGGTTTTGTCATATCATTTTCTAACTAGTGCTCTTCAAAATGAATGAGAGATTCGCTTGCGTGACAACTGTTTTCTATTCGGTTATTTGAAGTTTATGAATTTAGTAGTTTTAGCTATTGGGAGGCATCTACAAGTTCATTATTCTCTTTCTTTTTCATGAATAGAGCCAGTCCCTCACGTGTCAATTCACGTGTTTTTTTTTTTTTTTTTGTTGCTATATCTCGCAATTAAGGTTAAACAAGCTTATTTTTATTTTGGATGTTGCATATGAAGGTAAAGCATAGATTCTTCCAAATACTATGCATAGCTTGTTATTTTGGTTTGCTTTACTGTTTGAAAGGTGACAAAGATCGGTGTATGACATTTGCAATTCCTATGATCTGAAGAGAGCAGACGAGTCATGTAGAGGATTGTTATTTTTATCTTACTAAAATCGTGGGAGTTTCAGGTAAAACAAAACCATATACAATAAACCCAATAATCCGGTGGCAAGACTCCCTATATTATATGGACCTGAATTGTCTGTGCCTTCTTCTCTTTCATTGGAACAATTACTATTTTCAGAAGAAACACGAGAAGAATCCGAATCATCAACATCATCTGATCCATCTTACAATGCTAAACATACGCAACATACCACACTTAATTCAACCAAAAGAATTGAAGGATACAGTCGAAGACCTGAATATTACCAAAAGTCAATCGAGAATGTTAGAGTCTAGATTGCAGCTGTGAAATTTATTGACTCCAATCGCTAGAATTTTATTATGTCAAAAAAGGCAAGGCATGATCAGCTATTATCATGTTCTTCAGGGTATTTTTCAAAGCAAAATTCCATCGGCATATGCATAAATATTGATAATTTAATACCTTAACTTGTTAACATATTTCTCAAGAAAGGAAGTTGTTCCTAGATTTTTCTGTGACAAACTTAAGGCAGTATTGCTAGAACAGGGCTGTATTAAACCATCAATACCGGTGGCATATTTAGTGGAAATGAAATGAACGTACAAGAGAATGAAAGCATGCCTGCGTTCGTGAAGAAAATACAAGTATGCCAAGCCCACATGGTTAACTTCCTAGAGAAAATAACGTACCGAAGCATTATAGCGTTAATTCAAATCTTTATTGGACCGAAGAAAAGGTATTACTTCGTCCTTTCTGTATAAAATTGCGTATATTTAAAAATTTCGTAATAGCTATAGACGAAAACGAAGAAGGTTTACGTCTAGAGTTCTTCCCTAAATGTAAGCGATAAACTAAAAAAAATGGAATATTCATTGTCTCACACATTAGTAAAGTTTTGAAAGATGAAATTTTCAAGGGAAAACTAAATATGGCTGTTTCAAAGGTATTTGCTTTGGTGTTTCACGGTTTTCTGAGAAATACCGAAGCTGAAAAATATAAAGTTATGACTCCTATACAGTTAAGTGATGCTAGGATGTCAGATGTCACTCATATTACACTACCTGGCTTCCCTTCTGAATTTTGAATCGAAACAAGGAGAAATGATTCCATCGGGATATTCACGCAATGGAATAAAGATACCAAGGGAGATGGGATCCCAATATGATGGGTGATTTTCGTCGGTTTCTTTTAAGAAACGATGAAAATATAGCAGAAGAGAAGAAAATAAAAGTGCTGTGTGTAGAAATGTCTACAAACATTCTATGTTATACTTTTATGAGTCACATATAAATAATTTAATTAGCATTTTCATTATTAGAATGTTAAATTTAATACACAACTTTGTCAAATTTTAAGTGTACGAATTTAAATAACATATGAAGAAATACTTTTTTTCTTGTAAGGAAATTCGAAATTCAGGTAATATTTTAGTTCAATGTCATTACATTTTGTAATTCAATCTTGACTTTTGTTTTAATCTCACTGCATTTTATGACAAAATTTTATTTAAAAACATATTTCATTTCCTTTCTAACCATTTTTTCGAGGGAAAAAACTGATATTGCTGACTCATGACGGGTCTCTATCAAGTTGTGGGTTTCATGCATTTTAATAGTTATTTTCTTATTTGCACAGTAAGTTTAATAAGAAACTTGTGCCATGAAAAAAAAGTTAAAATTTTTCGTAGCGTTATATTTTAAATGACCGGATATTTAAATTCAAAGACAATTCTTCAATAGATGCTTCAGGGTTTTTTTATGTGGATAAAAGAATTTATACTACGCTGAACTTGTGCTAAAAATTGTGTGATTTACTCGGAAATCTATAAGTGGTGAATGTAAAAAGCCAATTTTAATTAATTAGCTCACATTTTATCAAGCATACGAGTAATTTCCAAAATCATGGTGGAAAATCGTGTTAATTTTGTTTTTAAAGCAAATGTTTTATACCTTGCGAGGTTTAATGTCAAGGCCTCACTATTACTTAGGCCTATAACGAAGAATAATGGAGCTGCTGTCCGTTAAACAGAATAGCCTTAAAAAATTTCACGTGGTGTTCTGTAATGTGGAAGTTAAGAAAATTGACCTATTACTCAGGTATTATTCTTGTTATTTAATAAATCATATCGTGGCAGAAAATATTATATTAGTCCATTAATCGAAAACCCAATATGTAGCTCTCTGTTGACACAAAAGAAAACTAAAATAAGTCTAATAGACAAAAAAATTTCAAAAACTAGTTACAACTTGTAAGCAAATGTACGATTTTTAAAATGATAATCGTTTTCCTTTTTCAAAAATTCAAGGCTGTAAGACGTTAATTAAAGTTGAAAATATTTATTATTCAACCTATTAGTTAAGTTTGTGTGACTCATTGCTCGGTTTCGTGCTAGTATTTTTAGAAAGCTTTCTAGGAAAAGCAAGGTATGTTTATACATTCGTGTCTACGTAAGTAAGAACTTGAAAAAGAAGTGATAGTTCGTATAAACAGATGTAAAAGTTTTTTTTATTGCTTTTCCGAAATCTTAAAAGCTTTCTAACATGGGAAGCTATATATAGTAATGATGAGTCATCTAACAAATTACGCGTAGGAGATTTTTTTTTTCTCCTCACTTTAAAGGATAAAAGCTGACGACAAACTGAAACTAAGAACAATTGTAGATTTTTTTTTTTAGTTTAATTTTTTTCTTGCTAAAAAATTCTGAATAACATTTTAAATTCAAAATGAAAGTTTCTTAATTGAAAAAAAATAAGAGTCTCGTTGATCAATCGTAAATAAAAATGTTCTATGTTTCTACAAAGATGCGTGAATGTAAGTTGTTAAACTGATGAGAGAAAAGTTGTTCATCCGTATGCGACTTTCTTATGTACTTGTTATTGATGTTTGAATATTGACATTTAAATTTTATTTGAGCTCTTCCAGGCTTCATTTCTCAAGTTGTAGTTTTGGATATTTGTCTAAATTTAAACAATAATATTATATATTCATATATATATATATATATATATATATATATATATATACATACATACACACACACACATATATATAGAAGAAAAAAGTAGTAAAGTGTTCTATTTTTAAAAAAATGAAATTTCAAAAAAAAATTATGTGTGAGGATATTTCTCTTCTTTATTAATTAGTTTCAAGACATTTAAAAATATTTGTAATGTTATTTCTTTATTTGTGTCCATTTTCAAGTAAGATCATGTAAATGCGCTAGAATTTGAATTATTTGAAAAACTGAAGAGCATCTGGTTGCAAGTGTCTGATTAGCGAATGTTAAATATCTGTTTCATTTTAATAACATTTATTCAAATAAATAAATAAAATCCAAACATCTAATCATTCTTTATTTTTAAGTTATTTATTACTCGAATAATTTAATTTCCTTCAATAACCTAGTTTTTTTTCGAAATTTCTAAGTATCAGAAGCAAATTCCTTTCAGTAATGCAAAATGTAATTATTTATTTTTTTTACAAAATATTGTTTGATAGTGATAGTGATAGTGTATTTATTATTAAATAAGTAACATATTGACATTTGGTAATATCCAAATTTAAATCTATGTAATATCATTTTGTAAAAGCTTAACATAAAATAAGTAACTAAAAATTTGTATATATGCTTATTATATTTTAGATTTATTAGTATTTTCGTATAGATAAATTAATATACAACTGTAAAAAAAAATATGTTCCATTTCTAACAAGCATTAATTTTTGTGCAACTGAAGAGAAATAGAATTTTGACAAAAATGCGTAATTTCTTGGCATTAAATCAGATTAGCTGAAACATTTCATTTATTTATAGCAGAATGAGAAATTATTTAAAAAATTTATGTGTCCAAATGTGAATCTGTTCTGTAAATTTATATTAAATCCTGAATAAGTTTATATTTTTAATCTTTTTTAAAAACTTTACCAATGGATCTCAAAGCAAATATAACCTGGTGCTTGAAATTGAAATACAAACAGAAAATACATATATCATATGAACGATAAGGATGTATGACGCACTAGTCCTTAAAATAAAGTGATTGAATATAAATAACATTATTAAAATTTAAACGAAACACACACAGCAACCTACTGCATTGAATCCTCGATATGCATCAGATGTATCCACAGATGATAAAAAATTTGCATTGGCATTTTTAATACGCCAGAATTTATCATTCTTTTTTAGATATTTTATAGATAAGAATGTACGATTTTTGGTAAGCTGTGGCTGGCATTCATGAAAACCTCTGTCCTATTTGGTAGATTTGTGAAATTTATAAGAATGGAAACCATTTGATCTTTATATATTTTTCATTGTTGTTGCTTAATGTACTTTTAGAAGACTTGAAGGATAAAAGTAATTGCTAGATCCTTCATTAATTTATCCGTAAATAAATAATATGCACAATTATTGTTAAGTTATCGTCAAGTACTTTTTATATTCCAATTATTTGTGAGAAGAAGTTTAACCAGCTATTAAATACAGACAAATGAACCATTTATTTCTTTTAGTATAGTTTTTTTATTACTACGGCTGTCGTGATGAATGAAACTTTTATTGCCATTTAAGGACTGTTAAAGAATGTCTTTTTACAATTCACATTTTAACCTCTTTTCTTTCCACCATTAAATAAAGATACAAAGTTCCATACAAAACTTAATTGAATCATTTATTAGTCTTTATTCAAAGTTATATATAAATTTTTTCCGTTATTTAAGTTGAAGCGAATTTTTTTTTCTCTATATTTGATACATTTTTTTTTAGTACAAAAAGAAAAAGCGGAATTTTACTTTCAATTTTAAATTTTGTAAGTGTATTTGTTCAAAAGATTCATATATATGCATATTTCATTCAAAAAATATGCAAAGGAAATTACTAGAAATCTAATTATTTAAAAGGAAGAATTAATTTTTTCGAAGGATTTTAATAATTAATTGAAAATAAATCCAATAAGTATATATCTCCAAACTTAAGATATCCCAATCATGATCTGAAGACAATTTTACAATTTTTCTTTTTATTTAATATGAATATGAGAATAGATAAAAGGATAATAAGGATAATGTAAACATGTAAAAAAATTTAATTCTTAAAGACTAAAAATAATTGAAAAATTAATGACTAACAAAAATTAGAAGTGAAAAAAAAATCCTTAAGCTTCTTTAAATGCCAAAGCAAATTTAATGAACTAAAAGTAAACCTTGATTATTTTCAAAAACAATGTTTTTATTTGAAATACAATTAGATGCTGAATTTAAAAAAAAAAAAACAGTAAGAAAATATTAAAAAAGTCTAGTTTTGTAATTATATCATCATTTTAATTATAAGCTCTTGATTTTTAACAGCCAATTTATTATTATTATTTTATCTTGCTTCAATTTGAAAGAATATCTTCTATTTCTTAAAAAATGTTTGTTTTCTTTTGCACATTACCTCTTCTACTTTATGATTAGCGTTTTATCATGTTACTTTTAAGGTATTTAATTTCTTTTTTTAATGAATTCATGCAATGCAATGACTCGCAATTTTTTCAGAAATCGAAAATGCGCAGATGAATTTTTTTTAATTTTTAAGTACTTACACTATATAATAATATACAAAGACTCAATTGCATTTCATGACAACTTTCTTCAATTTTATTAAATACCAACTTTTGTTACACATATATAGTAGAAGAAAATCTTCCTTTTATCCAGAGGCATTTTAATATATTCATTTAATATATTCATTCTTGACTGCCCACTCCTATTCATAGCTCTCTGAAAATGTATCAGGATTCTCCACCTGTTAGACATATTCAATGTTATGACTTAACATGTGTAGAAATGCTGTAAAACCGTGTCGCATAAATTGCTTATTATCATTTCCTTAGCACTTACTTCATTTTTAATATGATAGCCTGCTGTTATTTACTCAATCTTTGTATTGCTTCCACATTCAATCTGATAAATTTTTTTTACCTCTAAGGTTACACCTTTAAACTTAAGTTTTTAAAAAACATCGACCTTCCCTCACGCAATTCTGATCCTTTGTTTTTTACACGCACGATGTGGCTCTTACGAATTATCTCTCGCTCTCTTCTTGAACTAAAATATAAACCTCGTAAATCTTATTTTTTTTAACTGACTATATGTTTTGTAGTTCGCATCAGGAAGATTGATATGGCTTAAAATCTATGACAATTTTGAGATTTCCGAAAACACGATGCTATTGAAAATTCATCTGTATTCAAAGAACAAAGATGGTTCACTACGTGAGTCAAAAATATACTAAATATAATTGAATAAATTTATATTTAGTGATTGCGATGGGTCCTAAAGCTCTCGTAGAGGTAATATTGAGGTTTCAAAAGTATCGCTTGAAGCTTTAGTCCCAAAATCGATATTTTGGCCAATTTCAAGCTCTGATGACAAGAAAATTCTTTATTTTATACAATTATAAATTTGTCACATAATATGAGAAAAAAAAAATAACATATGCAATTTTATTATCGTTTTGTTTTTAAGATATTTTCGCATTTATAAGCAGTGCTCAAAATCTTTTATTCAGCTGACATGTATGGATTTTCGACTAAAATTAAACATAAAACACATAAATACATTTATTCGTTCACGGCAACGCAGTATTGAATTCTTAAAATAAAATGGTAGATTTAAATAACGCGGTGTAAGTGAGACAGCGTTTGCTACATTTAAAGATAAGCATCAGGTCAGATATCAAAATCGATAAAAATTTGCATTGGCATTTTTAAGCGTCTGACTGCGTAGCTCGTTTTTAAAATACATTTGAGATAAGAATGTTCGATCTATATCAATAAAATATTTCTTTTAACTGCAGTGTTCTTAGAATGATCTTTTTATTTCAATGATTCATTGATTACTGGGAATTAGAAGATGTAATAATCTGTGTAGAATTCAATTTCCGTTAAATATATTCTTAAAAAATTTCCATCAGAAAAACTTATTGTAAAATTCTTTATTATTCAATTCATAAGTCAAGCATTTTCTGTTTAATGTCAGATAGTTTTTATTATTTCAAATTAGTTGCCTTGAGATATTTAGTAGGACATTAAAAGGCCAATTTGAAGTACATAAGTGGTTAGTTATCCTTTTTTTACTTTATTTTTATTACCGATGTCGTGATGTAGATAATTTTTTATTGCCTTGTAATATTTCCTAGGAATGAATTACTTCCCACGATTTTCCTTTTCTTCGTCCATTTCTTTTACTCTTCCGAATTGTTTACAAAAGTTATCTCCCGAAAATTATTGATTTTTCCTCATTTGGACTTTAATCCAATTGCTTGTATTTTATCGATTTCTTCAAAACAATATTTACAAAGACTCAAATTTCCTGTCATCTTCTAATCAATATTTTTAAAAAATTTTAGATAATGTAGATTAATCTTTTAATTAAAATTTGTAATTAATTTCCTTATAAAATATACAGTTTGTTACAGTTATTGGAAAAGAAATTCTGTTATCTATAAATGTTTGTAATTTTTTCTCTTTCTTTTAATTGAGGGTACAAGTGGATTTATCTTTTTCAGCAAAATTGAATTATCAGCTTAAAATCAAATTTTTACCCTGACAAATGATTACCCTTTCATACAATAATTGGAATTTGTGACTATTTTAAATTTAAAGAGCAATTTTTAAATTTCAGTCTTGTATATTAGTAAAAATTAACGTAACAAATTTAATACTTTTCCGTTCAACCGATAATATTATCCAAAAGAAAATGGAGAGCTAGGTCTGAAAACTTGATACTGCCAATAAACCACAGGATTTATATTATTATTCCAAGTTCTTTTATATTGGCATATCAATACTAAGTAATTGGCGTTTAAAAGAATCGTAACGGAATGTTTAAAGCGTTTGGACGCTTTCAAAAGAAACTTGAAAACGTGAGTTTAAAAACTTCTTATTGAAATTATTTCAAATTGTTTCATCGCAACAATTATGATCATAATCACTATAAATGCTCTAAAATTGTTCTTGAAGTGAGCAAATTTTTTTTATTTTTCAGATTTGAAGCATTGCGATTTGTCTAAAATCTGATTAGAAGAAACCGATTGAATTAAATCGGAATAATATTCACTAATTAGAATTCATTACACTAGAAGTTTCGATATAAAACTGAATGAAAGGTCAGATGAATGAGAAAATGGTCTTTTATCTGTGCAAGTTAATAACCCTTACGCTTATTTACTAATATTTTTATTTTCTATTTCTATTCGACTCAAAAGTTTATGTAACACAACCAAATATACCTTGCCTTTGCGACAACATACTCAACATGTTCAAAACTTATTAATAAGTGAGACGTTTTTAGTTGGATTTACGAGAACCAAACTCTTGAATCATTGATCAATTCGTGATTCTGACAGTTAGTTCACTATTGGTGTACAAAGATTTTCATATCTGAATGATTTTTATATGTTTACAATGTGATTTTTTCAGTTGTAATTTCTTCAATGTCATATATTTGTCTTACCTTGCTGATTATTTTTCAAACTTTTTAAAATTGGTTAAATAATTATTTTTAAAGTGCACCGTTTTGTACAGTATAAAAGAAAGGTGTGGTTTTATCATATGCTGGGGGAAGTATACAAATTTCTTGCATAATTTTGCCATTAAATCTTTATAATTATTTCAGAAGTCATTATGATGTATTTAAATAATAATGCAATTAATTGATCTAAATAATAATTTTATAATTAAAATAATATAATGTTGTAAATATTAAAGCCAATAAGAGTGGAACTTTTTTATGTTGTGTTATGTCGATATAAGTTATCTATTATAAAAACTACAATTGTTCTGTTGCCACAAGAGTGAACGAAACTGTCATTTTCAAAAGCCGTTTAGATATTCGGGGCTATGTGGGAAGTACGTATGGATTTTCTGGGATTTATTTACGAAATTACATAGTATACTAAGTTTAAGTATATAAATCTATAAATCTGAATTGTCTTAAAAGGGGAAAGTATTCATCATTCTTGAACGATATGCATCATTTTCCAATTTATTTAACTAACTCCTTGCTCATTTTCTAAATTTGATAAAGTTTTATTGTCCATTGGTTAAAATTGTAAAAGATAAATTAATTTTTGTCTTTTTCTAAAATATGAGTTCACTTTCTTAATGTATCAAATCCAATCTAATCTCTGTACCCTAGTAAATTAATGTAAAATGCCCTAGAGGAAAACTCATTCGATATTAAAAACATATTTCAGTGAATAGATCCTTGATAAAAGCATGCAAACATTTTACTTAACGTTGTGCAACGAAATTTTAAAACATTCTTTGGAGAATTGTGTAACTACATAATAAATAACCCTAAAGAGAGTCGTTTCTACCGTAACATAATGTTTGAAACATATGGCGGCATTTCGAAATTCATAACAATTTAGTTCCACATTGTGTTACCACTCGGGGTTAAGACAATTTGAGGATGATGGATTTCTTTGTCTTAAATTTCGTTGTGCCATAATCTGTTAAGAAGTTACTGACAAAAGTGTAACCGTTATTTGACCTCAGCCGCATTTTAAAATGACGAAAGAATTTGACGTTGGAAAATGGGTAAACTACGACATGTGAAAGATTACCTATGTTGGTTTAGCCGTTGTAGCATCACGAAAGATTGTTTCCTTGCCTTGTTTACCATGACTATTGCTGAAAGATTTTTGCATGATTGAAGCATTTTGCGTAAGTTTGTTTTAGCTTACGCAGAGTGAGGTGTCAATATCCACTACGCACTCACTTTCATCTGCTTCACGAAATACCTTACTTTAGTACATTATTAACTATATTATGCGATTTTACGATGTTAAGGATTGTGCATACTATTGTTGAGATTACTTAACTTTAAAACAGTTTATTCATTGAGTTTATGGACACTTATCATGCTTTTCGATAAACTCCTTGAGATTATATAATACCTTTTAAAAATATATCTATTTTTTTTTAAAAGGAAATTGATTTTGTTTCTTATGACCTCTAAACGAGAGATTCTTTCTATTAAAATGAAAATATACAAATATGTATTTAATATACATACATACACATAACAAATACAATAATACACAAACATAATAAATATAATATACGATATATAATATACAATAAATAATGTACAATATAATAAATATACAAATATATAAATATACAAATATGTAAATATACAAATATATAAATA